>CAAKHF010000018.1:605958-623166 GCA_901007745.1 Hippocampus kuda
AAGCCCGGGGTTTCGGTCCCCCGCCGGACCGGGGATCCGTAGTTTCGGCAGCGGTCCGGGACGGCCCCGCCGCTCGACCTCCGTTCCACGCGCCCGCGCGCCGCGCCTCCTCCTATCGCCTTCGGCCATGCTGCTGCTCCCGCTCCTCCTGTTCCCCCTGTCCCCCACCCCGGACCTCGAGGGTTCGCTGCGGGCACTCCTGACGGCGACCCCCGCGGAGGCCGGGCTGCTGATCCCCGAGATCCTGGCGACGGAGCCCGGCCTCGAGGAGCTGCGGGACGTGCTCGGCGGGAACCCGGCGCCCGCGCCGACACCGGATCGGGAGGCCCGCCTCGCCGCGGGCTGGAGCGCGTGGGAAGCCACGGACACCGAGGGGATCACGCGGCCCTATCAGCTCTACGTCCCGCGGGTGGTCGCCGAGGGCCAGGCCCCGTCCGCCCTCGTGGTCCACCTGCACGGGTCGGTCGCACGGCCGGAGTACGGGACGGGCCTCGGCAGCACCCAGGCCACCGGCTACGGCGCGCTCCTGTGGCCCGACCTGGCCGAAGAGCAGGGCTTCGTCGTCGCCGCGCCCCAGGGCCGGCAGGACTGCGTGTGGTGGAGCGACGCGGGCAATCGCCACGTACTGGCCGTGGTCCGCGATGTACGCCGGTCCCTGGCGGTCCCGGACGATTCGCTGTTCGCCGCCGGGTTCTCCGATGGAGCCTCGGGTTGCTATTACCTCGCCATGGCCTCCCCGGGGCCCTTCGCGGGCTTCCTCGCGATGAACGGGCATCCGGCCGTGGCGGCGGGGGCTTCGGGGAAGCAGCTGTACCTGCGCAATCTGGCAGCGGTACCGCTGATCGCCGCGATGACCCAGGAGGACTCCCTGTACCCCTCGCGCAGCGTGCTCCCCCACCTGACGACGGCGATCGCGCACGGCGCCGACGTGCACCTGTTGAGCTACCCGAACGCGAATCACCAGCCCCTCTACTTCGAACAACAGCAGGCCCTGATCGGTGGGTTCCTGGCGGAGACGAAGCGCCCCCGCGCGCCCGAGTCCCTCCGCTGGCTGACGGCGGACGCGACCCTCGGCACGGTCCGCTGGCTCGACGTGCTCGAGCTGGGTCCCGGGGACCGCGACGCCCCGCCGATCGCGCCGACCAACCTGCCGACGACGCCGGGCCGGATCCGGCTCGGCGTGCAGCTCGAACCCGGTTCGACCCGGGTCGCCGAGGTCGTCGAGGACTCCCTCGCGACCCGGCTCGGGATCCGCGCAGGCGACACGATCCTCCGCGTGGGGACGGCCGCCACGGCGAGCTCCAGGGACCTGCGAGGCGCCCTGGGTGCCCTGGCCTACGGCGATCCGATCGAGGCCACGGTGCGTCGCGAAGCCGAGGAGCTGGTCCTCGCGGGCGCGATCCCGGCGTTCGAGCCCCGACCGGTCTACGACCGCTCGCAGCCGACCGCCCACGTCGAATGCACGGTCCAGGCGGACGCGAACGGGGCGCCCCGGGTGACGGTGCAATCCCACGGAGTGCGTCGGGTCCGGATCTGGCTGCCGACCTCGGCCCGTGGCCAGGCCCACGCCGCGGTCGTGGTCAACGGAGAGGAGCGCTCCGTGCCGATTCAAACCTTGTCCCCCCGCGGGGTCCTGGAGCGGTTCGCCGCGACGGGCGACGCGGCCGCCCTGCGCTTCGAGTTCGTCGAGCTCGAGCCCTAGTCCGCGGAGCCCCGGGCGGCGGGGAGCCGCGCCCGGGCCTATTCCAACGGCTCGAGCTGGGCGCGGACCTCGACGGTCTCGCCGGCCGTGACCTCGCAGGGCACGCGCGTCGCGCGGTAGCCCTCGCGCTCGAGCACGACGGTGTAGGAGCCCGCGGGCAGGGGGTCGATAGTCGTCTCGGCCTCGCCGGGCACGATCCAATCCGATTCGATCCCGCCGCCGAACAGGACCGGACGGACCTGTTCCTCATCGCGCTCGAAGGACCCCTGGAGGGGCAAGCCGCCGCCGGCCGGTTCGAAGGACACGCGGATGCCCCCGAGGAGGAGGCGCAGGTCGTCTTCGCCCTCCTCGCGCGGGGCCGGGGGCTCGCCCTCCAGCTCCACCGAGAGACGGACCCAGCCCGCGGCTCCGAGGTGGACCGGAAGATCGGTCGCGAGGCCGGCGTGGATCGTCGCGGTGGTCTCGACCGGCGCGAAGCGCTGGCCCGGACCGAAGCGCTCCCCGTGGTTCCCGCGCAGGGTGGGTTGGGAGACGTGCACCGCGTAATCGCCGGAGGAGAGCTCCAGCTCGTGTCCGGACTCCTTGTGATACCGGCCCGAATCGAACAGCACGCGGCCGGACGGAGCGTGGAGCCGAACCTCGTTGTGCAGCTCGAGGGGCTCACCCGACGGGCTCGAGACCTCGATCCGCAGGAGCCCCGGCTGGGGGGTCTCGGGCAGGTGGACCTCGACCGGGCGCGCGTAGTGCACCGGGTCGATGGTGATCTCCCGCTCCTGCAGGGGCTGGCCCGCCGACAGGACGCCGATCACGTAGCTCTGCCCGGCCTGCACCTCGATGGAGATGCTGCCGTCGTCCAGCGGGGTCCGGCGCCCCTCGGCCTCCTGGACCGGATCCAGGACCCGGCCGTTTCCATCGGACTCGTGGACGTAGTAGTGCAGGCCGGTCAAGGGCTTCCAACCGGGCCAGCGCAGGGGCTGGGCCCCCCGTACCGCTCCTTCCGCGTCGCGGATCGTCAGGCGCAGGGAATAGTTCGCGACGCGCAGGACCAGGTCCTCGCGACCGCTCGGGACCGGGTCCGGGGTCAGCAGGGCGTCGTAGTACCCGCTGCCGGCCAGGGTGCCCCGGATGAAGTAGTCGCCGTCCTTCAGGCCCGCGAACCGGAACCGCCCGTCGTCGTCGGTGACGGTGTGCCCGTCGTACGTTCCACCGGCCCATTCCCTCGGCACCAGCACCGGATCGTGGAAGTAACCCACGTAGGCCTCCGGGGTCGCGGCGGGCACGGCCCACAGCCTGTAACGCGGCAGGGGCGTCCCGTCGGGGTCGACGACCCGGCCCCCGAGCCGTCCCGGGCCCTCGAGGTGCAACTCGATATCCCGTTGGGGCTCGTGGGGGTCCACGACGAAGTCCCGGATCCCCCCCGCCCCCAGGTTCTCCGCGCGGGCCTGGAGGTGCCAGAGACCCGCCTCTTCCAGGTGCGCGACGAAACGCCCCCCGGGGCTGACCCGGCTTTTGCTGCGGAAGGAGTAGTCGATGCCCCCCTCCTCGTCTTCGCGGAACACCAGCACCCGGCCATGGGGCGCGGGATCGCCCGCGGGGGTGTAGACGGTGCCTTCGATCGTCAGACCGTGGCGGGCTTGGACCCGCAGCTCGAGGTCCTCCTCCCCGTCCTCCAGAAGCACGGAGGCGAGGGTCCGGGAGTAACCCGGTTCGTCCACGTAGCCGAACAGCACGGGCACGCCGTCGTCGTCGGCTCCGCCGAGCGCGGGAGTCCGCGGGATCCGCAGGCGCGCGATCCCTTCCGCGTCCACGCGGACGCGCTCGAGGGTCTCGACGTGTCCCAGGGGAAGCCGCCTCCGTTCGTCGGACGCGCGACCGAAGCCCAACTGGACGTGGACGTTCGGAACCGCCGGAGCCGTGCGGGCGCGGCTCTCGCGGACCGTGACGAGGAGCTCGCGGGTCTCCGTCTCGGGCGCGGGCTCGGCGCTGGGCTGGAGGGGCTCCAGCGCTTCCCGGCCCGCGCTGCCCGCGATCCGGGGCTCCCCGCCGGATCGCTCCCCCTCGCGCTCGCCCGGGTCCGGTGCAGCGGGAACCCGCTCCGGGGTGACGGACTCTGCGACACCCTCCGGTTCGCCTGCGACCCCGGTTCCCGGTCGCAACCAGAGGGTCCACAGGAGCGCGCACGCGACCACTCCCAGTCCGAGGGCACAGATCCTGGCCATGGCCCCATTCCAACACCGGCGGTCTATGATCTGGCATGCGATTCGCCGCCTTCCTGCCCGGTTTCTGCGCTCTGTTCCTCGCCGCGGTCCTCCTCGCTCCGGAGCACGCCTTCGGCTTCACGAAGACCGGGCGCTCCCTGTCGGTGGAGACACAGCGGGACTTCCGGGTGTTCAACAACTTCCAGGACGCCCAGGCCAACGACAACCAGACCCCCGACGCGAACTTCCCCGGTCAGACCGGCGCGAGCCTGGCCATCTGGAAGGCCGGGGTGGAATGGGGCAGCCTGCCCTTCGGCGACGGCAGCGGGGACCCGACCCAAACCCGCCTCGGAGACGGTGGCGCGAACTTCGACTTCTACTTCGCCGGCCTCGCCGACGGGCCGGGGAGCACGAGCGACAACATCGTGTCCGCCGCCAGCGGCGGAGTCTGCGGGGGCGGCATCGTCAGCTTCGTCGAGCTCGGGGCGGACGGGCGTTGGCGCATCCGCCTGTGTGACGACGGCTTCCTGTGGGACGATGCGCCCGACGGCAACGCGGTCGGGACCTTCGACATCCAGGGGGCCCTGACCCGCGAGTTCGGGATCGTGCTGGGACTCGGCTCCTCGTCCGTCCCCGGCGCGACGATGTTCCCGGCCCTGGGGGGACCGGCGGTCGACGTACGCTCGATCGAAGCCGACGACATCGCCGGCGTCCAGTGCATCTACGGCCTGAGCTCCGCATCCAAACCGGTCCTCGACAGCGCCCTGTTCGATCCGCTCACCGGCCTCGTCACCCTGACGGGCGCCAACTTCGACGCGAGCGGGAACGAGGTCTGGTTCACGCGCGGGGGCTCGTCGGTCGCCAGCTCGGACCCGAAGCTCGCGGTGCGCGGGCTGGCCTCCACGGGCGGAGGAACGCAGATCGTGCTGGCCCCCCCGCTGGAGGCCGGGTCGGGCAACGTGCTCGTGAAGCGCGCCGGCGCGGGACACGACAGCCTCTCCAACGCGTTCCCCCTGGACCTCGCAGCCCCGCCGATCGTGGCGAGTTGCACGGGCGACAACGGCACCGGCAGCAACCCGGACGTGTTCACCTGCGTGACGCCCCCGGTGCTCGGTTCGAATTGGCAGGGACAGGTGGACGGGACGGGACTCGGTGCCAGCGGCACCAGCTTCGCCCTCGGAACCCTGGCGCCCCTGGCTCCCCTTTCCACCCCCTTCGGCGAACTGTTGATCGACCCCACGTCCGGCGAGGTGGTCCAGAGCCTGGCGACCTTCTCCGGTGGGCTGGCCCTGCACAACGAGGCCGTCCCGTCGGACCCGGCCCTCGAGGGCTTCTCCCTCGCGATCCAGGTCGCCCTGCCGTCCGTGGGGACCCTGACGAACCGGCTCGACTTGGTCCTCGGGATCTGAGTCCTCGGGATCCGAGGCGCCCCCGGGACCCGGCTCGGCCGGCCCCGGGTTCGCATCCCGGCGCGGTTCGGATCAGATGCCCGTCGTCAGCTTCAGCCCGTTCGTGAACGCGCGGATCCCGCCGGCCGTGCCGAAGGTGATCCCCTGGCAGTACAGCTCGACGCCGACGAAGGTCACGTCGTTGGGGATCGGGAAGGTGTAACGCGACAGGAGGTCTGGATCCACCAGGGCCGACGCGCTGACGATGAAGGGCTTGGTCACGTCGATCAACAGGACCCCTCTGTTCAGCGAGAACTCCAGGGGGGCCTCCACCGCGACGAAACTGGTGAGGGCCACGAAGCCGATGTTGGTGACGTCGATGTGAGCGTCCCAGTCCGTGCCGATCGCCGGCACGTCGGCGCTGATCAGGGCCTCGGGGTTGACGTTGCCCGCGTCGTTGTAGGACTCGGTCATCGCCGAGGGCAGCCCGCCGGGATAGATCGTCAGGGTCTGGTTCGCGGCCACGTCGGTCTGCACCGTCGTGGACCCGTTCGGCCAGTAGACCGTCAGCACGTCCACCTGGGTGGCGGTGTCGAGGCCGAAGTGGGCCGAGACCTCGCTCTGGCTGACGTGGTTGTCCGCACCGTTCACGTACCAGGTCGTGAGCTCGCCGGCCACGTCGATCTCGACCCGTGCGCCGATTCCGTTCGGCGCGACCCCGGAGTTGGGGGTGGTGCCGAGGAAGACCCGCAGCCAGTTCGTCGCGGTGCCCGACAGGTCGTTGCGGTACAGCTGGAGGGGCGCGAAGGCGGACATGATGGCGATGTCCTGGTCGCCGTCGTTGTCGTAGTCGAAGTTGATCATCCCACGCCCCTGGTTCAGGTGCGTGAAACCGACGCTCTGGGAGACCTCGTCGAAGGTGCCGTCGCCGTTGTTCAGGTACAGACGCGAGGGATCCTGCAGGAAGATCGGGTCGGTGTAGTGTCCGGTGGTGTGGGCGATGTCGACCCAACCGTCGTGGTCGAAGTCCACCGAGACCGCTCCCCAGCCCCAGTCCCCGTTCTCCACGCCCGCGGGCACGGCCACGTCCACGAACACGTTGTTGCCCTGGTTCTCGTACAGGTGGTTACCGGGCTTGCCCAGGACGTCCCAGTAGATGTCGGTGACGAACCAGTCGAGGTCGCCGTCCTTGTCGTAGTCCAGCACGGTCGCTCCCATCTCGTCCGTGCCCAGGTTCAGGCCGGAGGGATTGGTCGTGTTCAGGAAGGTCCCGTCCCGCAGGTTCCGGAAGTAGTGCGAGGTGTCCAGGTCACCGACGCACAGGAGCTCCGGATAGAAGTCCCCGTCCATGTCGGCGAAGCGCACCGAGAAGGCCGTGTAGGACGCGTTGGGGGCGAACAGGTTCGCCCCGGGGGTCGCGTCCGTGAAGGTCCCGTCGCCGTTGTTCTGGAACAGCACGTTGTTCCCGATCGTGCCGTTGGGGTTCTGGAAGGCCCCGACGAACAGGTCCAGGTCCCCGTCGAGGTCGTAGTCGCCGAAGGTCACGGCGCCGGCGTCCTCGCGGGCGCTGCCGGTCCCGGTGAAGTCGACGCCCGCCGCCGTCGCGACCTGGCTGAACGTGCGGTCCCCGTTGTTCCGGTAGAGCTTGTGCTCCCCCAGGTTGGTGACGGCCCCATCCCCGTTGCTGGTGATGTAGACATCGACCCAGCCATCCCCGTCGTAGTCGGCCACGCCGATGCCCTTGCCGTTGTGGACCTCCGTCAAACCCCAGCTGGCCCCCTCCTCGGTGAACGTGCCATCGCCGTTGTTCATGAACAGGCGATCGGGGACGCCGCTCATGAACCCGCTGAGCACCAGGAGGTCCTGCCAACCGTCGTTGTCGAAGTCCCCCACGGCGAGTCCGCCGAGTTCGTTGGACTTCTGGAAGCCCGAGGGCTGGTAGGAAGCCACCAGCCCCGCGGCCGCGGTCTGGTCCGTGAACGACAGCACGCGCTGGGCCGCGAGGGGAGAGGCGCAGCACAGCAGGAAAGCGGGCAGGGCGAGGGTGGATCGAGCGATGTTCATGGGTGCAAAAGAGGCAGGGGGGCTAGTCGAAGGATACAACGCGACGGGGCCCCACAGCGGGGAGTTGGCAGGGGATTTGCACCCGGGTGTCCGCCCCGTGGGCCGGGGCTGTGGTTCTCCGGGGAGGCGGCCTCCCCTGGGTCCCCTGTCCAGGTTCGGCCCCCGCCCGGAAAGCTCTTCGCGGGACGGCCGGCCCAGGCGCGCCGCGGGGGCTCAGCGGGGCCCCGGCCGCTCCTCGGGCCGCAGGGTGAGCGTCCGCACCCCCGGGTCGGGATCCACCAGTTCGGCGACGATCGCGGCCGCGACCTCCTCGGCCGACAGGAACAGCTCGGGCCGGGCCTGCAGGCAGGCGGCGACGAACGCCTCCGGGGCGTGGCCGCCTTCGAAGTTCGGAACGGCCTCGGAGGGCAGGTCCAACCCCTCTGCGAGTTGAACGAGTTGGCCGTGGGGGAAGTGGCGCGCGAAGCTGGTCATGGTCTGTCCCGGCTCGACGACCAGCACGCGGATCCCGGCCCCCTCCACCTCGAGGGCCAGGGACGCGGAGAAGCCGTTCACCGCGAACTTGCTGGCCGCGTAGAGCGCGAGGCCCGGGGTCGGCTCGCGCCCCGCCAGGGCGGACACGTTGACGAGGGTGCCGCCGCGGCCAGCCATGGCCCGGACCGCCTCGCGACAGACCAGACTCAGGCCGAGCAGGTTGGTCTCGAGCATCTCGCGCCACCGCTCGACGGAGCCCTCGGCGACGGTCCCCGGAAAGCCCACGCCCGCGCTGTTGACCACCACGTCCGGGGGACCGAAGGCCTCCTGGGCGGTGGCCAGCAGCCGGACCACGTCTTCCTCCCGGCGCAGATCCCCCACCTGGGCCCGGGCCTCGCCACCCCGTTGGCGCACGGCCTCCACCGCCTCCTGGAGCCGGGACTCGGTGCGGCCCGCGAGGAACACGCGCACTCCCTTGTCCGCCAGGGCCAGGCCCGTCGCCCGCCCGATCCCGCTGGAGGCACCGGTGATCACGGCGGCGCGGCCCGTCAGGTCCTGGGTCATGGTCGTCTCTTCCTCGTGGAATCGGATGGTCCCCACCGGCGTGGCGGGTGCTGCGGGAGAGCGCTCAGAAGAAGTCTCAGAAGAAGTCGATGTCGCCCATGGTCTGGTACCAATGGGACAGCAGCCAGTCCCGGTCGACCCCCGGGTGCCAAGCCGAGGCGACCTCCTGGTACAGGGAGGTCCGGGCGACGAAGCCGTACCGGCGCTGGAAACGCTCGAAGTGCTCCCCGGCACCGGAGAACCAGGCCACGAGCCCCGTGCGTCCCCGGGATCTGGCGTAGGCCAGGGCGTGCCGAACCAAGGTCCGTTCGCAGGCCTCGTCCGCGCCCGGCACGAGCCAGTCGGACAGGCTCGCCACCGCGGGATCCAGCCCGCCTTCCCGCAGGACGGCGAGCCCGCGCAACCGCCCCGTGCGCCCATCGCGCGCCTCGAGGAGCTCGTAGTCGACCGGGTGCTCTCCGTAGCGCCAGTTGAGGTAGCCGGCGTCCCGCACGATCGCCGCCTGGAATTCCCCCCGCAGGTCGTTCCACAGGCGGTCGGTGTCGGCCCCGAAGCGCTGCACCGCCTGCACCCGGACCTCCGCCTCCGGATCGGGCGCCCCCACCGCGCCGCCGGACCCCAGGTCGTGCACCAGGAAGACCAGGTCGCAGATCACCTCGCCCCCGAGGTAACGCGTGATGACACGCCGCAGGGGCGGCACGGGGAAGCCATAGGTCAGCTTGGTCTCCCCGCCGGTGTACCGGCCGAAGAACTCCTCGGCCATCCGGGTCACGACCTTCCCCGGCCCCGGTCCGCCGCGCAGGGTCTCGTCCACCGACACGTCGCTCTGGCTCAGCACCAAGCAGGTCTCGCCGGCGAGCTGGAGGGGCAGACACACCCCCGCGTACATCCCCACGCAGCGGCCGTCGGGGAGGAAGGCGCACAGGATCGGGACCCGCTCCCGCGGCAGGGCCCGGTAGCGCCAATGCCACCAGTCCGGTGTCCATTGGGCGACGAACGAGCGGTTGTGCAAGCCCAGGAGCGCGTCGTCATCCCCGGGCTCGTAGGGGCGCAGGAGCAGCTCCGTCATCGACCGCCCGGGCCGCGGGGGCGGCTGAAGTGCAACCCCTCGTAGGTCAACAGACCCTCGTCGATCCCCCGGGCCAGGTTGAGGATCTGGGTGCGCAATTCGTCGATCTCCTGTCGGAGCCGGGGCCGGGCGTCCCCGAAGGTGTCACGGATGGCCCCCTCTTCGTCGGCCAAGCGCTCGAGCAACAGGGTCAGGGTCGGCCGCACCCGCGGGGTGAGGTCCTCGTATTGGTCCACCCGGAACCCGCCGGTCCGCGCCGCCCGCTGGATGCTCGCGCGGGAATGGAACGGCCGGGCGCGGGAACATTCCCCGCGGTTCAAGAACAGGTCCTGCACCGCCAACTGGCCGTCCGCGTGCAGCAGGGAGCAGGCCGCTGCGAACAGGCGTCCGAGGTCGGGGAAATGCTGGAGCACCTCGTTGCACAACAGGAGGTCGAAGGACCGCTCGCCGAGGTCGTCGGCCACCCCCGGGCGGCCCTCCCGACCGAGGTCCTCCAGGGTCCGGTTCAGGAAGCGCAGGTTGTCCGTCCCGGCGGAGGCCCGGCGGGCGAAGGCGATCAGGTGCTCGGAGGGATCCATCGCCACGACGTCGTAGCCCCGGGACGCGAGCAGCGCCGCGGTCCCCCCCATCCCGCAACCCACGTCGAGGATCTTCCCGGTTCCGCGGCGACTCGCGACCGGCCGCAGGGACAGGCGGTCCATCGCCCGGCGCAGGGGATCCGCGCCCTCGGTGGAATCACGCGTCGGCTGAAACAGCCCGAAGTGGTAGTGGTCACAGCCGGTCAGGAAGCGGAACAGGTGCAGGGGATGCGGCAGCTTCGTGAGCGGAGATTCCGTAGGGGTATTCAAGGTCGGCGAGCGGTTCGGGGCCTGGGGGGTGACCCGCGTGAGCCGCCCTGGGTCGGGAAGAACCGAGGCGGCTGCGGGGCGAAGGTACCACGTTCAGAGGCTCTCCCGGGACCCGGCCATGGGGAAGCGCCGGAGGCCCGGGGGCGGGATTTCGAAGGGACCGGAACAGGATCCCCGCGATGGACATAGGTTTGTGGATTCCCGGTCCCACGACGATCCCCCCTTCCCATTGGCAGGCCCATGCAAATGTTCCTGGATCTCGGCTCCGCTGGAAGCGCCCGCCTCTGGCTCGACGAGGTCGCCCGAGCCCCGGGCGAACCGGACAGCGCCCCCGAGGGGTGCCTGGAGCGCGAGGTCGCCACGGGCACCCGGGGCTGGTTCCTGCTCGACGAGATGTCCATCGAGCTGTCCCTGGGGGCCGAGGGGGATGCCGGCTACGGCCTGCTGGGATGCGTCTTCGAACGGCGCAACGAACCGGGGATCCGCCTCCGGGCCCCGACGTCCGACGGGTCCGGGAACCCGAGCTTCCCGGACGCCCTCGCCGGCCCGGGGGAGGCGGTCCGCTTCGGCCTTCCCGAGCCCTACGCCCAGGAGATCCTGCGCGGGGCGGAGGAGCAGCTGCGCCGCCGGGGCTCGACCCCGGCCGGCAGCCTGTCGTTCTGCGTCGCCGCCAGCGGCGCCTCCCGCTCCAGCCCCGAGCTGTTCCGCCGTCTGGGCGCCCTGTGTGTCCAGTTGCTCGACCTGAGCATCGAGACCGACGAGGAAGGCGCCACCACCCTCGTGCGACAGGCGCTCGACGCCTGGGCCACCCACCCGGGCGACCCGCTCTCCTGAACATGCAACTCGTCGAACACACCAAGGGTCGGATCGTTCTCTTCTACTCGAAGCTGCAGTGGCCCCAGTGGCCCATCTGGCCTCCGCTCGACCTGTACGCCATCGCCACGGCCCTGATGAACGCGGGCTACGAGGTCACCTTGATCGACAGCCGCGCGGAGGAGAACACCCGCGAGACCCTGGCGGCCGAGCTGCCGGGCGCGCTGTTCGTCGGCATCAGCGTGATGTTCGGCAACCAGATCAACAACATGTTGGAGGACGTGGCGTTCATCAAGGGCGTCCGCCCCGACATCCCGGTGGTCATCGGTGGTTGGTTCCCGGCCCTGTTCCCCGAGACGCTGTTCGATTCGCCGCTGATCGACATCGTCGTGGTCGGCCCGGGGGACTTCAACACGCCCGAGATCGCGGACCGGTTGCTGGCAGGGGAAAGCCTGGAGGGGATCGAGGGCGTCTACGCACGCGAAGGCGACCGGATCGTCCGCAACCCCTTCGGGCACCTGCCGGACATCCGCAAGACCCACCCGATCCCCTATGAGATGCTGGGGATCCAGCGCTACATCCATCCCAACGGTTGGCTGATCATGATCACCAGCCGCGGCTGTCCCGGGCAGTGCAACTTCTGCTCGATTTCCTGCCTCAGCCCGAAGCGCTGGACCGCTCTGCGGGCCGACCGCTCCGTCGACGAGCTCGCCGAGTTGGTGCGCCTGGGGGCCCAGGCCGTGCGCATCCTGGACACCGACTTCTGCGCGGACATCAAGCGCGTGGAGCAGATCTGCCGCCTGATCCTGGAACGCGGCCTGAAGGTGCGCTGGGAGATCCTGGCGCGCCACTGGAACCTGCGGCGCATGACCGACGAGCAGATCAAGCTGATGCGCTGGGCCGGATGCACCGAGATCGAAGTGGGCGTGGAGACCGGCTCCCAACGCCTGGCCAACGCGATCGTCAAGGACACGAACGTGGAAGAGGTCCCCCACACGCTGAAGCGCTTCGTGGACAACGGGATCCGCTGGAAGGTCAACTTCATGTTCGGGATCCCCACCGAGACCGATGCGGACCTGCGCCAGAGCCTGCGCCTGGTGTACGAGATGTGGAAGCTGGGGGAAAAGGCGGTCCACCTGCAACTGTTCCGCTACACGCCGGTCCCCGGCGGGGACAAGGCCAGCGACAACGTCTGGGAGCAGACGACCTTCGACCACGAGCCGACGCGCCTGACCCTGCAGGAGCTGGCGGACTTCCCGATGATCGACATGGAGCCGGGCCGCATGTTCTGGATCAGCCCCGAGCACGAGGTGAACGTGCGCCGGGTGCACTACTTCTACGCGCCCCTCGCGTTCATCCCCGGGTGCCTCGACCCGGGATACGGGAAGCCCCTGTGGCGCTTCTGCCTGCGCCTGCTGCGCCCCCTGGCCCGTTGGCGGATCCGGAACTACCGCTTCGGGCTCCCCTTCGAGATGTGGCTGAACGAGCGCTTCGGCTTCCCCCTCCCCCATGCCACCGACGACAGCATCGGCCCCCACGACGACGTCCTACCCGCCCCCCGGATGGGCGTCGGGCTCAGCGACTACGAGCCCCTGCAAGCCCCCCGGGAAGCGCGGCCCGGCCCAAAAAAAGAGCCGTCCGAGAAGGAGACCTTCCAGACGGCTTGAATGGGCAGTGCGTGGGCGCCGGTGCCCTGCGTGGGCGCCGGTACCCCGCGTGGGCGCCGGTATTGTGCGGGGACTACCGGTGCTCGCCCCCGTGGTGCTCGCGGACGTGCTTCAGGTCCGCTTCGCCGAAGTAGGTCTCGCTGAACTCCAGGGCCAACTTGCGCAGCGTGGCCACGTGGGCGGGGTCGGTGGTCTGCTTGCACTTCATCGCGGCGACCGTGATGCCGTGCAGGAGCGACAACTGCCGGTGATACTTGTCCCGGGCGGCGTCGTCCCCGTCCGCGGGCGCCTTGATGCGCTGGGCCAACCAGTAGGACGCGACCGTCTCCTGGATCGACTGGGCGTGCTCGTCCTTGTGCATCACCCAACGCACGAGCTGGTTGGCGTTGGAACCCTCCGCCTTTTCGAGCTCAACGATCGAGGCCATGCCCTTCTCGATCGTGGCCGCGTCCTCCATCAGCATGTCGATGCGCATGCTGTCGCCGTAGATCCCGCAGGGCACCTGGCAGTGGACGGGCCCCGGCGCGGACACGGCGGGGGTGGAGACGATCGCGGCCGCCGAGGCGGCGATGGGGAGCAGGGCGAGAAGGAGGGCTTGGCGGATCACGTCGGGGACCTCGTCGTTCGAAGGGAATCGGCAGCGGGGGGAAACGGGGCCACAGGATAGCGATCGCCCCGGCCCCCGCGAGCACCAGGGGCGTGCGGTTGCGGGTCTCCCGGAGAAGGGGCGCCCCGCGGGACAGGCGGGAGGGGTCCGGCCATCCACCCCGGTGCTCCCTCTTCGTCCCGTGCCGGGGGGAGCGCAAGGCCGGAGGCCCCGTACGATTCCCGTAATCGGGCCGGCGGCCCCCCGCGGCCGGAAAGGGAGCCCCGGGGGAACCCCCAGGGACGGTGTCTGTCCGGCTTTTTAGGGGCCCGGTGGCGGATCCGGGACCCCGGCCGCGCCCCCTCGCCCCCCCGGTCAAGTCCGAAACCCGGAGGGCCGAGACCGTAGATAGATGAAAGGCGCCATTTTCAAGCACTTCGAGTCGTTCGTCACCGACATCTGGAGCGCGGAGCTGTACGAGGAGGTCCTCGACAGTGTCGAGCTGGTGACCGAGGGGCCCTTCCTGGGTCCCGGCAACTACCCGGACCAGGACCTGCTCGCGATCGTCGGGGCGACCATCCAGAGGCTCGGCGTCCCGCTCCCGGACGCGCTGCGCGCCTTCGGCAACTACCTCTTCGAGAAGCTCGCGGGCGACGCCCCCCACTTCGTCGAGGAGGCCACGGACCTGAAGCGGTTCCTGATGACGGTCCACGGCGTCATCCACGTCGAGGTGAAGAAGCTCTCGCCCGAGGCATACCTGCCCAGCCTCGAGTACGAAGACATCGGGAACGACGAGCTCGTGATCCGGTACCACTCCCGGCGCCGGTTGTGCCAGTTGTTCGTCGGCCTGGTCGAGGGCGCCGCGGCGCGCTTCTCCAGCGAGGTGGACTGGAACGAGACGGCCTGCACCCACCGTGGGGACGAGCACTGCGCGTTCCACTTCCGCTTCGAGCAAGCCGCCTAGGCCATGAATACGGCAGCCCTCACGAGGCGCCTGGAACGGGCACAGATCGAGATCCGTGCCCTGGAGCAGATGATCGAGTCCAAGGCCCGCGACCTGTTCCTGTCGCGCGAGTCCCTGCGGCGCTCGGCGCGCTTCCAGGAGAACATCCTGAACACGATGGGCAGTGCCCTCCTGGTCCTCGACCCCCAGGGACAGGTGATCGAGGTCAACGCGGCGGCTCTGGAGATGCTCGGACGGCAGCGGGAAGAGCTGTTGGGCCTGTCCCCCGCGACCTTCGCGACCCTCCCCCCTGGGGCCGAGGACATCACCGCCCTCCCCCGGGAGACCGAGGTCGACATCCGCCTTGGCGACGGTTCATCGGCCCCGGCACTCTTCTCGAGCACCCCGCTGCACGGACCCGCCGGGGAGGTGGAGGGGACCGTCTGCGTCTGGGTCGACCTGCGCGAGAAGAAGCAGCTCGAGAGCGAGCTCCGACACGCCAAGCAGCTCGAGTCCCTGGGCCAGATGGCCGCGGGCGTCACGCGCGAGATCGACACCCCGATCCAGTACGTGGGCGACAGCCTGCGCTTCCTCCAGGAGGCCTTCGAGGACTTGCAGGGCCTGCTCGCCCACTGCCGCGCCGCCCGGGCGACCTGGGGCGCGCAGCCGGAGAACGCGGTGCTCGCCGCCGGAGTCCAGCGCGCGGAGGAGGAGGCCGACGTCGAGTTCATCGCGGAGGAAGCCCCCGACGCCTTCGAGCGGGCCATGAACGGGCTCGCGCGCGTGGCGGAGATCGTCCAGACCCTCAGGAGCTCCGCCCACGGGGACGCGGGGGAGCGCGGGCCGATCGACGTGAACGAGGTCCTGGAAAGCCCCCTCGCCCTGGCCCGGGACCGGTGCAAGTACGTGGCCGAGCTCACGGTGGAGCTCGGCGAGATCCCCGTGGTCCTCGGGCACGCCGGGGAGCTCGGACAGGTGGTCCTGAACCTGGTGGCCAACGCGACCCAGGCCATCGAGGAGAAGGTCGGCAGCTCCGGCGAGCTCGGTACGATCCGTGTCACGACCACGGCACGTGCTGGATGGGTCGTCCTCGAAGTCGAAGACTCCGGCACCGGCATCCCCGACCGGGTCCTCGGGCGAATCTTCGAGCCCTTCTTCACCACCAAGTCGGGGAGCGGGAGTACCGGCCAGGGGCTCTCGATCGCGCGACGCATCGTCGTCGACCAACACCGCGGAAGACTCGACGTGCGGACGCGCCCGGGCGAGGGCTCCACCTTCCGCGTGGAACTGCCGGCTGCACCGGGGTTCGAAAGCCGCCGGGCGGCCTGAGACGGCCGCGGACGGTGCCCTCGCTCCCCGGGAGCGTCGTCCAGCAGGAACCGGGTGAGGTGCGGAGTCGGACCCCGGGGGTCCCGGAACGGGGCCGGGCCCCACCCGTCGGCGGGGCGCTCGACGGACCGCGCGTAACGACAGGGTTCTTCCCGCAGCTCCCGCGCTCGGACATACGCAACGATCACGGCCGCGGTCCCTTCCGGACTTGACCCCTGGAGTGGAATCGCACGTGATGTCCGCCGAGTCCCTGTCACCCACACCACAGCACGCCGTGCCATGAAGTCTTTCCTGTTCGCAATTGCTCTCCTCCTGGTTTCCGTGCCGGCCTCCGGTCAGATCGCCAAGGCCAGCGCAAGCCCCCGCGCCGTGCTCGAACAACAGGTCGGGATGGCGACGGTCAAGCTCGACTATGGACGTCCCGGCGTGAAGGGACGCGAGATCTTCGGAGCCCTCGAGCCCTATGGCAGGGTGTGGCGCACCGGCGCCAACGCCTCCACCAAGATCACCTTCAGCCGCGCCGTGCAGGTCGGCGGCGAGGACGTGCCGGCGGGGATGTACGCCCTGTACACCATCCCCGAGAAGAAAGAGTGGACGCTCATCCTCAACCGGAACACCGGCCTGTGGGGAGCCGGGGGCTACGACCCCGCCCAGGACCTGCTGCGCGTCCAACTGCCCGTCCAGCGCCTGCGTGATCTCCAGGAGTCCCTGCGCATCGACTTCGACGGCTTCCACGCCAACGGCGCCGACCTGGTGATCAGCTGGGCCGACGTGCGGGTCTCGGTCCCGGTGTTCGTGGACAGCGACGCAGCGGTCCTGGCGGAGATCGACGAGAAGACCCACAAGGCCGAGGGCGAGGTTTCCGCGGCCACGTACTTCGATGCGGGGATGTTCTACTACGAGAAGCGCCGGGACTTGGATCAGGCCGCGGAGTGGATCGACAACGCGATCGAGCGCTCTCCCAACGCCTTCTGGATGGTCTACTTTCGCGCCGAGCTGGCCTACGAGATGAAGGACTTCGAGTTCGCCCGCGAGACCGCCGAGAAGGCCAAGCAGATGGCCTCCCAGGGGCGTGGCGGTGACTTCGGATACATCGCCAAGTGCGACCTGCTGCTGGCCAAGCTGAAGGAAGCGCCCCTGCCCGAGTAGGTCCGGGGGCTGCCGCGCGTCGCGAGCCGAAGCCCGCGGCGCGCGCAGCAGGCCTCAGGACTCCGAGGAGCCCGCGGCGGCCGGGGTCTCCTTCTGGTCTTCCCCCTGGGACACGGTCGGCAGGCCATCGGGGTAGTACTTGGTCAGCCAGGCCCGGGCCAGGCGATCGGGGGTGATGGGGTGGAGGAAGAAGCTGATCGGCACACCGATCTTCCCGGACCGGATGTTCCCGAAGTAGTTGTCGAGGGCCGTCATCATCGAGTTGACGTCCATCACCTTGTTCTTTTCCTTCTCGAGCTTGCCCAGCCCGGTCATCACGCTCTGGATCTCGGCTCCGCGGATCTGGTTCATCCGGCCCCCCACCTGGGCCGTCTTGGCGTTCACCTGGGGGGTGTCCTTGGTCGAGGCGGTCGC
>CAAKHF010000018.1:623186-660523 GCA_901007745.1 Hippocampus kuda
GTTCGCGAGGGTCGACAGCTTGCCCAGCATCTTGGTCGGGTCGAAACCCGCCAATTCGCGGACGCCGGTCTCCAGATCGCTCGCCTTGATCGACGGGATCGCCCCGATGGTCACCAGGCTGACGTGGGACGAGACCTTCTCCGGGCTCAGCATGCGCTTCGCCTCGCTCATGAAGTCCGGGTCGACGCCGAAGCCGCCGTTCTTGTCCGCCAGCCAACTCCCCGCCTCCAGCGAGGACTGCAGGCGCGTGGCCGCCGCGGCCATCGTGCGACTCGTGATCGTGGGTTCGGTCTTCAGGACGTGCACCATCCCGACGAAGCTGGAGCCCAGGGTCGCTCCGGACAGCAGCTCCAAACGCTTCTGCTTGGCTTCCCCGTGCTGCTCGGCGAGGGCCTCCATCGCCTCCGGATCCGCCACCTTGAGCGCCTCCTCCGGGTAGATGCCATTCCAAATATCCACCGCCCGGTCGATGTCCAGCACCAGGGGGCTCAACAGGGTGGCCATCCGGTGAGTACAGGAAACGGCGATGATCAAGGTCCCCTGGACCTCGTGGTGCGCCCGTTGGCTCGCGATCTGCTTTTGCACCGCCGAGGCGGCGCTCTTGCTGCGCTCGGGCCCCATCACCTCCGTGGCCTCTGACACGAACTTGCGGATCGCGGACATGGACGCGGGCGTGTCCTGCTTGGTGTCCCCGAAGGCGAAGTACTGCGCATCCATGTGCATGGAATCCGAGGCCAGGGCGAAGTCCTTGATGTCCGACTTCACGAAGTCGACCGGACTCCCGAGGCTCTCGCTGATCACCGCCACCTGATCCTCCAGCTTGGCGACCTTGTCGAGGTTCTTCAGACGCTCGTCCACAACCCGCTTGGCCGCGGTAGACACCCCCTTCTTGGCGTCGTCTCGCGCATTCGTGAGCTCCTCGGTGTCGATGCCCATGTCCGCCATTTCGACCATGGTCATGTTGAGGCTGCGCAACAGGCTGATGGCGGAGTTCAGGGCGCGCTCGGAGGAGTGGATCGACGCCTGGGCCGCGGAGATCTGCACCAACAGGTCCAGCTTCTTGGGGGGCACGATCTTGCCCAGGCTCAGGGAGGGGTCATAGGGGATGGAAGTCGTCATGATCGTGGTCCGGACTTGGGATCAAAGTCGTGAGGCCGCCGGCCACCGCCGCCCCGGCGGGAAGCTCTCGGTCGGTCCGAGGGTCGTGTTCAGGCCGTGCAGATCGCGAAAAGCTGTCAATCCTGGTCCCCGTACCGGGGCTCCAGGTCCTTCATGAACTGCGCCAACCAGTCGAAGTCCTCGTACAACGAGTCGCGCTGCCGCACGGTCCGCAGATGCTCGATGAAGGGCTTCAGGATGTCGGAGTAGTATTCGACGAGGAAGCCGAACACGTCCCAGAGATAGGCCTGGTCGAGGCTCTCGTGCCGCATGGCCACGGCCAGTTCCTCGAAGAAGTTGGCGAAGACGAGGATCTCGCCGATCGTGGCGGCGGCCTGGGAATCGCCGGTGCTCTCGCGGGTGTAGAGCGCGACCGGGTCTTCCCCGGTCTCGAGCCAAGCGTCGGTCGCCCGGCGCGCCCGGATCATGGTGCGGCGGTTGAAGCGCTCGATGAAGTGGGTCGAGCGCTCCATTTGGAAGTGATCCTGCGTCTGGCGGTGCACATCGAGCGCGGCGTAGAAGGTCACGACCAGGGTCAGCCCGAGGATCAAGAACTCCCCGAGTTGAAGCCGTTTCCCTTCTTCGCCCACGCCCGCGGTCCTCCGCCTACTCGTCGCCAGCGTCCGAGCTACCGCTCGTCCCGCTGTCGTCACCGCTCGGCTGGACCAGGTACTGACCCGGGAAGTACTTCCCGACCCACATCTGCGCCAACTGGGCGGCCGTGATGGGCTTCATGTAGTAGGTCACCGGGACGCCGATCTCCCCCTGCAGGGCCTTGTCGACGTAGTCCTCGAAGGCGGTCATCAGGGAATTGATGTCCAGCATCTTGTTCTTCCCGTCGTCGATGTCCCCGAGGCCGGTCATGACACTCTGGATCTCGGCTCCGCGGATCTGCACCATCTCGCCCCCGACCCGCGCCGCCTGGGCGCCTTCGGCGACCGAGCTCTGCTCGGCGGAGGTCGCGTTGGACAGGGTCGCGAGCTTCCCCATCATCTCTGCCGGATCGAAATCGGCGAACTGCTTGACGCCGATCTGGACTTCGTTCGACTTGATCGACGGGATCGCCCCCATCGTGACCAGGCTGATGTGCGAGTTGATCTGCTGACTGCTCAGCATCCGCTTCGCATCGTTGGCCATCTGCCGGTCGACTCCGAAGCCACCGGACATCTTGGCGAACCAGCTGCCGGTCTCCATCTGGGCCTGCAGGCTCGCCGCCGTGGAGGTCATGGTCTGGTTCGCGGTCGTGTCCTCCGACCGCAGGATGTGGACCATGCCGACGAAGCTCGAGCCGTAGGTCGCGCCGGAGAGGATGTGCATCGCCTCCGCGTCCTTCGTCTGTTGCTCGGCCGCGATGGCCTCCATGTCCAAAACGCTGTTGGTCTTGATCATCTTGTCCGGGTACAGGGTGTTCCAGACCCGGATCGACTTGTCGACGTCCAGGATGAACGGCGCCAACAGCACCGCGTCCTTGTGGGTACAGGCCCCGGTGATGATCAGGGTGCCCTGGATGTCGTGGTGCTCGCGCTGGTTCGACACCTGACTCTGGGCCGCGCTGGTCATCTCGGCGCTGCGCTTCGTTCCCAGGACGCTGGTCGCGCCGGACACGAAGTCCTTGATCGCCGACATCGAGCTGTCGGCGCTCTGCTTGTCCTCGTCAAAGGAGAAGTACTGCGCGTCGAGCTTCAGGGAATCTCCGGACAGGGGCATCTTCTTGATCTGGGTCCGGTTGTAGTCCACCGGACTCTCGACACTGACGGAGATCGCCGCCAACTGCCCCTTCAGCTTGTTGATCGGGTCCAGGCCCTTCAGACGTGCGTCGACGACCGTCTTGGCCGCGTCGGAGACGGCTTGCTTGGCCTGCACCTGGCTCGCGCTGAGGTCCGAGGTGTCGATGGCCATGTCGGCCATCTCCGTCATGGTCATGTTGAGGCTTCTCAAGGTCTGAATCGACGCGTCCAGGTTCTCCTGGGCCGCGTCGATCGGTGCCTGGGCAGCGGCGATCTGCACCAGCACGGCGAGCTTGGATTGCGGAACAACGTTGCCGATCGCCAACGAGGGGTCGTACGGGATGGTCGTAGCCATGGTTCTTGTTCTTCTCGGGATTCAATTGCGGGGCCGCACCCGGCGCTCGGGACGGCGGGACCGCTGGAACAGAAATGGAAGGATGGAGAGGTGAGGAACCACCGGCGCACACCGGGAATCGACGCGGATCCGGCGAACGCCTGCGGTCGGCGCAACGGGTCAGGGGTCCATGGGGCATTCCTCGGTTGTCGTTCGCATGGTGTGCTGCGCCCCATGGACGCCCTGTGCTGGTGCTTGCGGTGCGCCCCTCACCCGGCCAGGTGGAAGGCGCCGCGCAGGCCGTCGATCGTCATCTGCGTGCCGATCACCGCGAGGATCAGCCCCATCATCCGCGTGACCACCCGGATCGCTTCCGCGCCGACCAGCCGCACGAGGCGCTCGGCCGACACGAAGAAGCCGAAGGTCACGCAACAGAGCAGGCCGTAGGCTCCCACGGTGATGGCGACGGATGCAGCGCTGGCATCCGCCACGTAGTTCATCGCGGTCGCGATGGTCCCCGGACCCGCCAGAATGGGCATGGCCAAGGGCGAAGCGGCGATCCCCAACGCCTCCTTGCGGCTGACCTCCGAGGGATCCCCCTTCAGGGACTGCACCGGGGAGTGCTCCCCCTGCAACATGTGGAATCCGATCAGGAAGATCAGCAGGCCGCCGGTGAGCCGGAAGGCCGGCAGGGAAATGCCGAACAGGTCGAACAGGAAGCGCCCCGCCAGGGCGAAGACGGTCACGATGACGAACGCGAGGAGGAGCGCCCGCACGGCGATCGCCCGCTGAGTCGCGCGGTCGTCCTGGGCGGTCAGCCCGAGGAAGATCGGGGTGTTCGCGATCGGGTTCATGATCGCGAAGAAGCCCGTCAGGACGCTCAATCCGTGTGCGAGGAGGTCATTCATGGCAACGGTTCGGTTCGGCTCCTCAACGCTGGTGACCCCGTCCGTGCCAAACCGCCTCGACCCACTGATCGCTGCGCTTCAACCAGTCCGCGGACACCGCGGTGGTCGCGGGGCCAGGGGGACGGCCGGGGGGAAGGTCCGCGAGCCCGAGCGCGGCCGGCCACTTGGTGATCTTCGGTTGGTACGGCGTCAACCAGAGCAGGCCGTGCACGCGGAAGTGCGGCAGCCTCAGGGGCCCGGCGACGGCCTGACGGTCGAGCCCCATCCAGGCGACCTCCACGCCGGAGCCCGGAGTCGCGGGGATCTCGAGCAGGATCCCCACCGGAAGGTCGCGCGTCCGCGCCGCGTCTCGCATCGGGGTGTCGCCGGCCAGCTCGCGCAACGCCACGCTGAGGGACAACTTGAAGGCCGTGGCCACGGGCGCCCAGGGCCGGGGCTTCTCCCCGTCGCCGGGGGTCGCGGAGGGATCCAGGGGCTCGCCCCCCAGGACCAACTCCCCCTGGCTCAACTGCCCGTAGCCGGGGTGGTTGTTCGGCAGCTCCCAATAGAGCGTCAACGCGCGGCTGTTCCACGTGTCGTAGAACTGGGTCAGCGCAGGCCCGGTCGCCGCGTTGTTCAGGGCGACGACCTGCGTCGCGTCGCTGGGCGCCCCGTCGGGGACCGCCTCCAGGGGATGCGTCGCCCCCATCGGCACCACGAAGCCCGCCCCCAACCGGTACGCCTGCTCCCCTTCCGGGGCCGGGGTGATCGCCTGATACGACAGGTCGCCCCCGGCGGCGGCGATCTCCAGGTAGCACTTCTGCACCGGCGGCGCCTCGGCCGGAGCCGCTGCCGCTTCCTCGGGCTGTGCTGCCGCGTCCGGCGCCGGATCGGCGCTCGCCGGGTCGGGTTGATCTCCCATGGTCAGACGTTGGGCCTCCAGACCCGCTCGACCCACCGCTCACACTCGTCCAACCACGCCCCGATCGCCGCCGGCGAGGAGGTGTACGGACGCGCCGGCGGCAGATCCCGCAGCCCCAGGTTCGCGGGCCATTCCCGCAGGACCGTCGCGTCGGGGCCGTGCCACGCGATGCTCGACACCTCGAAGGCCGGGGCCTCGTAGGGTCCGTCCACGGCGGTCTCGCGACTGTTGATCCAGACGACCTGGTGCCGCTTGGTGCGGATCGAGAACACGACCCCCAGGGGCAGGTCGCGGGTCTCCGCCCGATTCAAGACGAGCTCGTCCTCCAGCGCTTCCCCGAGCGCGGGGCTGAGACAGAGGGCCTCGCGGTCGGTGGCAGCCAACCAACGGCTCTCGAGCCCCGCCCGCGGCGAGGCCGGCGGTACGTCCAGGTGACCGGCGCCCGTCAGGCACCCCTGTTTGGCCTCCAGATAGGAGGGATGACCCAGGGAGATGCCCCGGAACAGGTTCAGCTTCCCACTCGCCCAAGCGGTGTACTGCTCGAGCAGGGAGCGCCCGGCGGAGTTCTCCGGGAAGCGGGAGACCGTCGGCCGGGGCCCGAACAGGGCCGCCCGCGCGGGATCTTCCTCCAGGCGGACCATCCGGCCCCCGAAGAAGAAGAAGCCGGCGTCGTTCAACTGGAAGATCGCCTGACGGTATCTGCTGTCCGCGTCGCTGTACTTGTTCTCGACTCGAAACGGCAGACACAGCTTCTCGCCGTTGATCCCTGTGACTTGCACGTACTCGTCAACGGCCAGCATCCCGACCAGACCAGGCTTGTTCTCCATCGTGGGGGGCCTCTTGGGACAGATCTCTCCTAGGGCGTGTACAAAAGGGTCGTCACCGGCAGAGAAACTCGCGCGCTCCGCTGAACACGGAAAGTAGGGACGAAAGCGCGTCGATCCGGGCAAGGGCCCGCGATCCTGCGCGGACACTCGTCAACCCTGGGTTCCAAAGGGAACCCTGCGATCGGCGGTCACCCCTCCACGGTGGAGAGAGACCTCTGGGCTGCATCTTCAAAAAGACTTGTCCTCTACCAACCGGATTGCCTCCTGAAGACCGTTGGTGGAGGAGCTCGAAACCGCGCGCGTCCCGAGGTGTTCGGGTCACGAGAAGAAGCGGTTCCGGCGCACCGTCTTCTGTACACCATGGACCGGCCCAATCGAGGATGAAACTCCCTAGGCCCCCCGATTCCAGGAGTTCTTACAGAGGAAGTTGCAAGACTGAGAACCCCTGCAATCCGGCCCGTGAAGCGGGACACGTCTGCGCGTGCTCCGCCGCGGAACCCTGTCGTAACTCCGCACGTCGCAAGGTCCCTCTGCTCCCGGGTCGAATGGGAAGCGAGACTCTTGCCGCACGCCGGCCCTCCGCGGACTCGGCCCCCGGACACGCATGATCCCAGGAATGCGATTCGGGGGGCCCTCGGAACAGCAGCGAGTCCCTTCGTTGCGACATCCCACGCCGGAGGGGAGTCGGGCCGACCCGCGACGGCCGGCCAACCCGTCCGAAACCTCAGTGCCCGATCACGAGGTCGACCGCGTTCGACAGGGCGAAGGGCGCGACGCCGCCGATGTGAACCGCTTGAGTGGAGATCGTCAGACCGCAGAGGTTGGGGTCTGCCGCGATCGGACCCGAGAAAACCGCAAGCGGGCCGGGGACGAAGGGAAAGCCGAACAGCTCGCCCTGGGGATCGAGGATGTTCAAGAGCAGGATCTGACCGCCGGCCAGGGGCAGGGTCGCGGGTGAGGCGTAGCCGTAGATCCGGGCCAAGAGGTGGCCGGTGGTCCCGGCCAGGTCCACGCTGGCGGTGACCGTTGCGCCCACGACCGGGGCCTCCGCCTGGAGACTCAGGGGGTTGGCTCCGGCGTTCCGGACGGTCGCGAGGGCCTCCGCCTCGCACCGATAGGCCCGCACACCGTCCAGGTCGGCCAGCAGGAGGGTGCCCCGCGGGCCGATCCCGTGGGCCGCTTGGCCGGGCTCGTTCAAGTCGAGCTCGAAGTGGATCGTCGCGAGGTCCCCGGACAGGACCCACAGCTTGCCCGGGTCCGGGGAGGAGGCCCCGCTCCCGTTGGAGACCGTGACCGTCCCGAAGCGGTCCACCGTCAACCTCGCATCCATCAGGCCCATGGAGCTCGCGGTCAAGGGAGCCGAGCGGGCCAAGGTCGCGCCGGACAGGCCGTCCAGGCGGAGCACTTCGTTCGTACGCGAGAGCGTGTACACCGATCCGTCCGCGGCGACCGCGCTGAGCAGGCCGCGCGTCGAAGCGACCGGCACCGACCAGACCAGGTCCAGACTGGAGCCGGTCTCCGAGAAGCCCCGCAGCTCCGCCCCGTAGCGGTCCGTGTCCGCGAGATAGACCCACGAACCGTCCGGGGAGACGAAGGGCTGGTTCATCAGGAGAACGCCGGCCACGATGGCGCTCGAACGATAGAGGAACGCCCCCGTGTCGAGGTCGTGCTTGGCCACGGACGTGATCAGGAGACCGATCGCCTCGTCGTAGTACAGTCCGTCGGGCCCGAGGGCGACCCCGTTGTACCCGGTGGAGTTTCCGCTGCGTGCCACGGTCCACACCGTCGCCCCGGTCTGCCCGTCGATGCGGGTGATCGTCGTCCGGTCCGAGAGCACCAGGTCCCCGTCGGGCGTGAACACGACGCCGTCCGTTTCGACGGCCTGGCTGGTCGCTGCGGACTCGAACAAGAGAGCCCCCGTGGCCGCATCCAAGGCCCGGATCGGCTCCGGCGTTCCGGCTCCGCTGCGCGAGGCGTACACGATCCCGTCCCGGATCCCCGCGACCCAAGCATCCGTACCGGCTCCGCCGGACCCCGGATCCAACAGGGTGGACCAGAGCTCCACGCCGCTTTCCAAGTCCAGGGCCACGATCGGATCGTCGAAGGGGCCGCCCTGGGCCGCCAGGGTGCGCTGCCGGACCGTGACGACGCGCAAGTCGTCGGCGAAGACCGCGTGGGCCACCACCGCCGGGTCGGCGGTCTGACTCCACAGCAGCGTGCCTTCGATCGGACCGACTTCGGGGGAGGCGCCGTTGCGCGCCCCGTTCCCCCCCAGGTTGGACCAGCCCTGGGCCGAGGGCAGGCCCGCGAGGAGGACGAGGATCGAGGCGAGCCGTGACACGTGCATGGAGGTTCTCCAGGTCGGGGGTCTGGCATCGAGCGATCTCCGATCCTAGCGCCGACCGGCGGCCGGGAGTGCTCGAGCGCTCTGCACTGCGTCTCTCCACGCCATGTGGAAGAGTTTCACGCATCGCCCCGAAATCGACCGGCCAGGGCGCCGGATCCCGGGCGCGGCGGCGGCCGTGCTACGATCCGATCTCGACGTCCCGCTTGTCCCCCCCGCAAATGGCCCCATGAACGCCCCCCGCCTCCCCCTCCTCTGCCTGCGGAGGCTGTTCCAGCTCTCCGCCCTGGGCCTGGCCGCCCTGCTGCTCGCCCCGAGCGACGAAGCGCGCGCCTTCACGGTCCTCGGGGGTGATCTCTCGGCCGAGTCCCTGCGCCACTTCCGGGTCCACGACAACTTCTCGGACGTGCAATCCGACGACAACACCGCCGAGGACCCCAACTTCCCCGGATGGACCGGCCTCGAGCTCGCGTTCTGGAAGGCGATCGTCGAGTGGGGCAGCGAACCCTTCGGAGACGGCAGCGGGGATCCCCTGGGGAGCAACGTGCTGGGCAGCGGTGGCGCGAACTTCGACGCCTTCTTCGCCGGCAATGCGGGGAGCGGCGGCGGCCTCTCGGACAACATCGTCGAGGCCTTGACGAGCGGCACCGGCTGCAACCCCGGGGTGATCGCCTTCGTGAACATCTCGATGGGGAACGGCTGGACGATGAAGTTCTGCGACGGCAGTTGGGTGTTCTGGGACGGGCCCGAGGACAACGTCGGCGGCATGGACATCCAGGGCATCGCGGTCCACGAATACGGGCACGCCCTGGGGCTCGGGCACTCGTCGGTCAGCGGCGCGTCGATGAGCCCCTTCACCACCAGCTCGGGCTCCTCGACCTGGCGCTCGATCGAGGCCGACGACATCGCCGGCGTCCAGTTCATCTACGGCGTCAAGTCCGCCTCGAAGCCGCGCATCGACGCGGTGAGCTTCGCCGGTGGCCAGGTCACGATCACCGGCGTGAACTTCAGCGCGGACGGCGGAGAGGTCTGGTTCACCCCCGACGAGGCCACGCCCGCGAGCAGCGATCCGCGCCTCATCGTCACCGACGTGGCCTCCACGGGGGCCGGCACGCAGATCGTCGTGGCCCTGCCCCCGGGCGCGACCTCGGGCTGTGTCGCCGTGAAACAGGACGCGACCGGCCACGCGACCCTCTCGAACGCGTTTCCCCTCGACACCGGCGACGACGGTGGCAACGACCCGGACGCCAACTTCACGGCCTCGCCCACGGGCGGCGACGCGCCCCTGACGGTGGCCTTCACGGACCTCTCCACCGGCACGAGCCTCACCACCTGGAGCTGGGACTTCGGAGACGGCGGCACCTCGAGCGTGGCCTCCCCCACCCACGTCTACACGGCCGAGGGGACCTTCGACGTGACCCTGACCGTGACCGGCCCCGTGGGCTCCAGCACCGAGGTGCAGGAGGACCTGATCGTCGTGACCGGGTTCGTGCCGGCGAGCTGCACGAACGAGAACGGCACGGGCGCCAACCCGGACATCCTGACCTGCGTGACCACGCCGGTCCTGGGCTCGACCTGGCAGGGGGAAGTGGACGGCAGCGCGCTCGGCGCCGTCGGTACCAGCTTCCTGTTCGGCTACCTCGGAGCCCTGCCGCCGTTCCCGACGAACTTCGGCGAGCTCCTCGTCGACCCGACCAGCCCGGTCGGCGTCGTCAGCGCGTCCTTCTTCTTCGGCGGCCTCGCCAACCACGCAGAGGCCATCCCCAACGACCCGGCCCTGAACGCGATCACCCTGTTCCTCCAGGGCTACGTCCCCGCCCTGGGCCAACTGACGAACCGCCAGGACCTGGTCCTCGGGATCTGAGGCCCCTCCCGATGGCTGCGCGGTGAGCTTCCAGGGCCAGCAAGACCCGCGCTTCGAGGGCCGCCCGGTGACGTTCCGGGACGGCCCCTTCGGGGTCACCGACGCCGTCGGGTTCGACGTGACCCGGGGTACGTCACGCCCCTAGCGGCCCGCGCGCCGAGCCCGGGTCGCGGGCCCTATTCGAGCGTGCCGCGCAGCTCGTCGAGGGCCGTCGCCGACAGGCCGAGGTCGTCGGCCAAGGCGTCGAGGTCGGCCCGGGTTCCCTGGCCGCCGGCGAAGGCGTTCAGGCGCGTGGCCACCGTCGAGCGCACGAAGTCCTCAAGCTCGGGATAGAGCGCTTCCAGCTCCGCCTCCAGGGCGTCGAAGCGGCGCAGGCGGTACTTCTGGTGGTAGTCCTCCGCCAGGGTGAAGCCGGTGTAGGGCAGGATCTTGGTCCGCACGGTCTGACCGCGGTCGGCCTCTACGGCGGCGGCGGCCGTTTCGGCGGCGCGACGCTGGTCCGCGTCGTGGACGAAGATGGCCGACATGTATTGGCGGCTCCAGGGCTGTCCACAGGGGTTGTGGCTGTTCCAGAACACCTCCAGCAGCGCACCGTAGGACGTCACCTCGGGATCGAAGTCGATCTCGATCGTCTCGGTGTGGTCGCCGATGTCGCGATAGGTCGGAGCTACCGACGAGCCACCGGCGTAGCCGACGCGGGTGGACACGACCCCTTCGAGACCCCCGAACCGGGAGTCAGGACCCCAGAATCACCCCAGGGCGAAGGTGGCCGTTTCGGTGTGCGCCGGTCGGCGTTGATCCAGGGGCGGGAGCGAGGAGACGCGATTCGTCGAGGGCATCGTCATCGGAGGAAGAGCCTGTTCCGTGGGCGCCGGTTCCCGGGACACGGCGGTCGAAGAGACGTCCTCTTCGACCGTGACCGGGGCACAGGCCGTGGCCGACAAGCCGGCCAGGATGCAGAGGAGCGTGCGAGTCGCGGAGCGCGTCTTCATGGGAGATCCTTCGGGCGACAGCGTTTCGAGAATGTAGCCGAAGCAGCGGAAGACAGCACGGCCCGACCGGACAGTACGGTGTATTCTGACTCTGTGACCAGAACCAGCGCCATCCAGCAGGATTCCCTACGGGAACGGATCGGTCCCTACAAGCTGCTGCAGCAGATCGGTGAGGGCGGCATGGGCGTCGTCTACATGGCCGAGCAGGTGGAGCCGGTCCAACGGCGCGTGGCCCTGAAGATCATCCGGCCGGGTCTGGGCTCCAGCGAGGTGGTCGCCCGCTTCCAGGCCGAACGCCAGGCCCTGGCCCTGATGGACCACCCGGGGATCGCAAAGGTCTTCGACGCCGGCACGATGCCCGACGGCCGTCCCTACTTCGTGATGGAGCTCGTGAACGGCCTCCCGATCACCGAGTACTGCGACGCGAAACGGTTGAGCACGCGCGAACGGCTCACCCTGTTCGCCGAGGTCTGCCGCGCCGTACAGCACGCCCACCACAAGGGGGTCATCCACCGCGACCTGAAGCCCGGGAACATCCTGGTGGCCGAGTACGACCACACGGCGGTGCCCAAGGTCATCGACTTCGGGGTCGCCAAGGCCACCTCCCAGCAGCTGACGGACAAGACTCTGTTCACGCAGTTCGGCCAGATCGTCGGGACCCTCGACTACATGAGCCCCGAACAGTCCAAGCGCAATCAACTGGACGTCGACACGCGCAGCGACGTCTATTCCCTGGGGATCGTGCTGTTCGAGCTGCTGACCGGAGACACCCCCTACCAGAAGGAGCGCCTGCGTTCGGCGGCCTTCGACGAGGTGCTGGAGATCATCCGCAAGGAGGAGGCCCCGCGGCCCAGCCTGCGCCTGAAGAGCAGCGCGGCCCTCGCCGACGTCGCGGCCAAACGCGCCAGCGAGTCCCAACGCCTCCCGGCCCTCGTCCGCGGGGACTTGGACTGGATCGTGCTGAAGGCCCTCGCCAAGGAACGCGACGCGCGCTACCAGTCCTCCAACGAGTTGGCGGACGACCTCGAGCGCCACCTGGCCCAACGTCCGATCTCCGCCGGACCCCCGCGCCTGTTGGCCCGCGCGAAGAAGTTCTGCGCACGGCACCGCGCCGCCGTCCTGGCCGCAGCCGGCCTGTCCGTGGCCCTCGCGGTCAGCGCCGGACTGTTCCTCGAATCACGGGCCACCAGGCGCGCGGACGTCCGCGACCGCTCGCAACGGGTTTCCGCAGCCCTCGAGCGGGCCTCCTTGGCCCTCGGACGAGCCGTCAACACGCCGATCGGTCCGGGAGCCGAGTGGGACGCGGCCCTGCTCGCGCGGGACAGCATCGCCGACCTCGTCGCCGGCGGCGAAATCGACACGCAACTCGAGGACCGGTTGGCCACCTTCCAGGGGAGCTTCGACGCGGCCTGGACCGACCGCCAACTGGCGGATCGGCTGGAGGAGGTCATCATCATCGGGGCGACGCGGACGGACCTCCCCAGTTGGGAGCACATGGAGCGTTCGCTGCGGGAGCTGTTCCTCGACTACGGCTTCGATTTGACCGACGGGGACCCCGCGGAGATCGCCGAGCGGATCCGCACCGATCCCCGGGCGGCGCGCTGGACCGACGCGATGGAGCTCTGGATCGGGGCGCGCGGGCACATCGCGTCCCTGGGCGGCGCCCCGGCCACGCGGGCCAACATGCAGCCCTGGGCCGATGCGATGTACGCCGCCGACCCGGACCCCGTCCGCACGGGGATCCGGCGCCTGATCTACGAGGTCCGCACGCCGACCCGCGCCCAGGTCGAGGCGGTCGTCGCCGGGGTCGATTTGGCACAGCTGCGACCGCGCACGCTCTCTTGGCTGGCGAACGTCTACATCCTGGCCCGGGCCCCCGACGCCGCGGACCGGGTCTCCCGCCTCGCCCTGCGCGAGCACCCCCACGACCTGATGGTCAACTTCGACTACGGTTTCCACCTGAGCCAACTGGATCGACCCCAGGAGGCGATCCGCATGTTCATGCGCAGCCTGGCCCTGCGCTCGGACGTCGCGGGAATCCACGAGAGCCTCGGCAAGGCCTACGCCCGGGTCGACGAACTGGAACCGGCCCGCGAAGCCCTCCAAGAGGCCTGCACCCTCGATCCCGACCATGGCCCGGCCTGGGCCGCCCTGGGCGAGGTCCATCTCCGGCTGGAGCAGGTGGCCGAGGCCCTCGCCGCCGGCCGGCGGGCGGTGGCCGCCGACGGGCGCGGGGCCCGGGGCTACGGCGTCCTCGGCCGCGCGTTGATGCACGCGGGGGAATACGAAGAGGCCCTGGAGGCCCTCGAGACCTGCCATGCCCTCGGGGTACAGGACCCCCTCTGGAACGAGCCCTCGGCCGAGTGGTTGGCGGACTGCCGGCGCGTGCTCGAGGACTGACCGGGGCACGCGGCGGTCAGTACCGCCAACTGGTCAGGTCCGCCCCCGGCGGTGCGGTCTGCTCGATGCGCTCGAGGATCCGGGGCAGATACATCGTGTTGTAGCGCAGCCGCGAGATGTGGTTGCCGTTCTCGTGGTCGCCGTTCCAGCAGTGCTCCGCGCGATCCCCGTAGTCCACCAGCCCGTCGTAGTAGGGTGCGGTGGTCGACTCGAGGAAGTCCTCCATCAGGTACACGGCGTTGTTGAGGTAGTAGTTGTCCATGTCGCCGCAGTACACGTGGATCTTGCCCACCAACTTCGGCCCCAGGGTCTCCCAGTCCCGCGCCAGGATGTGCCGCAGGTCGTAGTTCTCGCGCCAGTACGCCGCGACCCCCTGGTCGATCTCCCCGGTGCGCTTGTCCCAGATCCGAGCCGGATACCCGTCCTCCCCCACCGGAGAATACACCGCCTCCCAGATGTCGAACTGGTCACCCGAGCGGCTGTGGGTGCCGAGGGCCAGCTCCATGTGGTTGTTGTTGCGCATGGTCGCGTTGACCCGACCCAACCAATCGCGGTGGACCGGCCGCTCGATCCGGGCAAAGGGGCCGCCGGTCCAATAGGCGTTCTGGTCTTCGTAGAGGTTGACCAGACAGTAGGCCCGGAAGTCGATCGGATCCGGACAGGCCGCGAAGCAGCCGTTGTATTCGTCGGGATAGAACACCTGGGCCGCCAGGGCCTCCCAGCCGCCGGTGGAGCCCCCGTAGAGGAAACGCGCCCAACCCGCCCCGAGCCCGCGGAAACGCTGTTCGAGGAACGGCACCAGCTCGTAGGTGATCGCGTCGCCGTAGGGCCCCACGTTGGCGGAATTCACCGCGTAGGAGTCGTCGTAAAAGGGGTTGGCGTGCTGGATCAACACGATCAGGAAGCGTGGGAAGTCGTCGCTGATCCAGCGCTGGTAGAACGCGTGCGCCTCCTCCTGCTGGATGCGGTTGTAGCCCTCGATCCCGAAGCGCTCCGAGTAGTCCGGTTCGAGGTCCGGGTCCGGCGGCTCCGGCCGAAAGCCGCGGAAGTCGCTCTGAAAGTGCCCGTGGAAGATCATCAAGGGATAGCGCGCCTCCGGGTGCTCGTCGAAGCCCCGCGGCACCAGCACGTGGGCCCCCAGGTGCATCGGACGTCCCCAGAAGCGGGTCAAGAGGTCGCTCTGCATGCGAACGTGCCGGATGTACTCGGTGTCCGCCGGCGGCTCGATGGGCGGGATGACCTGATCGAGGACCAGCTCCAGTGACGGACCCTCCCCACCGGGGTCGAAGCGCACCGTCCGCGGCAGGCTGAACAGGTTGCCGGGGGCCCGGTTCCAGCGCTGTCCCTCACCGCGGTCCATCGGCAGCTTCAGGGTGTGACCGTGTGCGACGTGGAAGGTCTCGTACAGATGCAGCACCGCTTGAACCGTGTACTCCCCGGCGGGGACCTGGGCGAGGCTCTCGGCCGGATGCCCGAAGACGCCGGCGTCGAACACGACCGGCACGTCGGGCTCCAGGCCGTTCACGTCCAGACCGAACACCTGCGCGCTGCTCACCGAGCCATTGACTTGAAAGCGCGGCTCGCGCCGGTCGTCGGTCGCGAACAGCAGCAACAGGCGCCCGTCCGCGGCGGCGGCCCGTGCCCCGGCGTCAAAGCGCACGTGGACCGCCGGCCCGGGGACCCCCTCGTCCCCCTGGGGGCTGGTCAGGGGAGGTTGCGGAGCGGTCGAGGTTCCGAGGAGGAGCGTGCAGAGAAGCAACATGCGGACGAGTGTACGCCCTCCGCTCCCCCCGGACCCTCGGTCCGATCCCGTACACTCGTGCCGGTGAGAACCTCCGACGCGATCCTGCTGGACGGACCCCTCGGCACCGAGCTCACTGCGCGGGGCGTCCCGACGCCCCTGCCGGGCTGGAGCGCCCACGCCCTGGAGGACGCGCCGACCACGGTCGCGGCGATCCACGGCTCCTACGCCGCCGCCGGAGCCACGGTACACACGACGAACACCTTCCGGACGCGGTCGGCGGTGCTCGGACCGCGCTGGGAGGAACTGGCACGGCGGGCGGTGCAGCTCCTACGCGGTGCGGTTCCGGCCACCCATCGCGTGGCCGGATCGATCGCCCCCCTGGCGGACTGCTACCGACCGGACCTCAGCCCCGCGCACACCGACGCCCCCGGCACCCGGTCCCAGCATCGGGACCTCGCGCGGCTGTTGGCCGCCGAGGGCTGCGACCTGTTGCTGTGCGAGACCTTCCCCTCCGTGGCCGAGGGCACCCTCGCGCTGGAAGAAGCCCTGGGCACCGGTCTCGAGACCTGGGTCTCCTGGACGCCGGGGCCCCAGGCCGACCTGCTTCGTCCCGGTGAGGTCGCCGAAGCCGCCCGCGCAGCGATCGACCGCGGCGCGGGCGGTGTACTGGTCAATTGCCTGCCGGTCGCCCGTACGCTGGAGTACGTGGAAGCCCTCGCGGCTGCGGCGGCGGACAGCATGGCCCTGGTGGGCGCCTACGCCAACACCGGCGCCGCGCACGACCAGCAGGGTTGGACCACGACCCCCTTCGACCCCGCGCGCTACGTAGAGCACGCGGCGAAGTGGTACGCCGCCGGCGCCCGGATCCTGGGGGGCTGCTGCGGGACCGGGCCGTCGACGGTGGCCGCCCTGCGCGGGGCCTTCGGTGGAGCCTAGCGGCCGACTGCGACGCCCCCGAGCCGGCGCAGGCAGGCGGCTCGGATGCGCCCGTCCGCCGGGTCGATCGTCACGCCGACCCAATAGCCCATCTCGGAGCTGGAGAAGCGCTCGGTGACCTGCAACGGGAACCCGAGCCCGCGGACCTCGCGCACCAGCTCCGCGGAGTGATCCCCCGCCTGCACGCGCCCGGAGTACAGGTGCGGGCCGTCGGCGACCTCGGCCGGGGCGCGTCCGAACCCGAGCACTTGGATCGCGTTCTGCCAGCTCGCCTGAACGTTCCCGCTGCCGGTGGCGCTCGAGGCGAACACCGGCTTCCCGTCCCGGGTCCCGATCAACGGCACGCCGTGGTCGGGCATGCGACCCCCCGGACCGACGGCCTGCATCGAGGCCTGTTGGGAGGCCCCGGAGTCGGGGATGGAGACGCCGTCGACGAAGATGCCGCTGGTCCCCCACCCGCCGGTGTTGATCGTGTGGATCAGGGCCACCACGTTGCCCGCGGCGTCGACCGTCACGATCGCGTCGGAGTGGTCGTCGGTCTTCGGTTTCCCCCAGGTCCGTTCGACGATGCCCCGCCAGGCCGGGGAATCCACGAGCTTCCAGAGCGCGGCCGCGGCGGCGGGGTCCGCGAACGAGTCGCGCCAGAGCGCCTCGATCCCCGGCTCCGCCTCCGCCAAAGCGGCCCGGCCGCGCCGGCTCCAGACCACCCCCAGGGCGCGCTCGATCGAGGCCAGACGCCACAGCCCCTGCCCTGAGGTGTTCGGGTCGTCCTCCCCGAACAACCCCGCGTTGGAGGCCAGGTTCAACGCCAGCACCGTGGACGTCCCGCCCCGATTCGGAGACGGCAGGCCGAACACCGTCGTCCCCCGGTACGTCGCGGAGACCGGCTCCTGCCAGGTCGGCCGGTAGCGCGCGAGGTCCTCCATGGACAGCCTGCCCCCCTCGGCCTGAACGGTCTCGACCAAGCGCTGCCCCCAGGGGCCCGTGTAGAAGTAGGCCGCCCCCTCCTCCGCCGCGCCCCGCAGGGTCCGCGCGAGGTCCGTCTGCCGGAACCGCTCCCCGACGTCGTGCAGCTCACCCTCCTCGTTCAGGAAGACCCTGCGGCCCTGCTCCGTCCGCAGCAGGACCTCCTGCTTCCCGCGGATCAGGCGGGCCAGGTTCGGGGTCATGTCGAAGCCCTCCTCCGCCCGGGCGATCGAGGGGGCGAACAGCTCGGCGAAGGGGCGCTCCCCGAAGCGTTCGTGCAGCGCCTCCACCCCGGCCATGAACCCGGGGACCAGCACCGTCCTCCCGCTCGGGGTCGGCTGGCGGGGGATCGACAGGGGATCGAGCTCGTTCCGGGGCGCGTCATAGCACGCGTTCAACGCCAGCACGTCACCGGACTCCGCGTCGTACACCACCGCGGTCAGCCGTCCCGCGAAGCTCACCCAGCAGCCGGCGCAGAGGGTCGTCTGCATCAGGGCCGTCGTCAGGGCCGCGTCGACCGCGGACCCGCCCCGCTCGAGCACGTCGACCCCGGCCTGGATCGCCTCCGGCGCCGTCGTGCCGACGACGACCAACTCCTGGACCTCGACGTCCTTGCCGACGACCCGTTCGTCCTGGGCTGCGGGCGGCGGAGCGGGGGAAAACAGCAGGGCCAAGGACAGGAGCGAGCTCATCCGACCGAGTCTAGCGGTCACGGATCAGCGTCCTGTCGGGATCCTGCCTGCCCTGCGTAAGCGTTCGTCGTGGGAGCGGTCGCCCCCGGTCGAGGCTCGCGACCCGCCCGCTCACCGGATCTCCGCCAATTCGAGCATGCGCGCGGCCCGGGCGGCGTTCTTGGTCCCGGGGTGCTTCTTCACGAACCTCTCGAGGGCTTTGAGGTTCGACGAGTTCAAGCCCTTCTTGTTCAGCTTCACCTCGATCTTCGCCAGGGCCGCCGAGGCCGCGCGCTCGGCCGCGTTGGACTCTCCGTTCCGGGCCGTCAGGATCCCCTCCAGACGCGCCAGGGCCTCGGGCTCGCCTTCGAGCTCGCGCTCCATGCCGGCGGTCTCCTCCTCGAGCTCCTCCAGGCGGCCCTCGGCGAGCAGGGCCTCCAACCGAACGAAGCGCCGCTCGATCCGGCGCGTGAACTCGGCCAGGGCCTGGGTCGCAGCCGCCCCCAGCTCGGGGTCGTCGACCAGGCCGCGCACCTCGGCCACGGCAGCGGAGCGCTTGCCCTTCGAGAACAGCATCCACGCGCTCGCCACCTCGGGTGGGGTCCCCTCCGGACCCTCGCGCCGCAGCCGCACCTGCTCCGCGATCGCGTCTTCGATCTCCTCCATGCGGCGCGGGATCAGGGACATCCCCACCATGCCCGACTTGCCCTTGAGGATGACCTTGCCCTCGTTCGACAGGAGGGCGAACTGGGGCAGCCCTTTCAACCCGGTGTGAACGGCGTACTCGCTGGTCCAGATCGCGCGGCTGTCGCGCCACTTGCGACGCAGGGCGGCGGCCTCCATCTCCTCGAGCGTCCCCCCCTGCATCTCCACGAAGAACACCGCCAGGTCCGCGCCGTACTCCTTCTGCCAGACGATGATGTCCTGGACCCAATCGTCGGCCATGGTCTGCCTGCCCCAGTAGGCCACGAGCACGGGCTTGCCGCGCACGTCCTCGAGGCTCGTGACCCCCAGGGCGTTGAGCAACGGCTTCTTGAAGGTGTACTCGACCACCGGCCCGTCCGCGCCCGACTCCTGGGGAGGGGCGAAGGTGGCCACGAGCGAAAGGACGGAAAGGAGAACGGCTTTCATCGGGAATCCCCCTGGTGCGCCCCGGTCCGGGGCGGTGGTTCGAGTAGGACGGCGGGAACGGGGACATCGACGGCCACGGGTGCGTCCGCGGCGCTGTCGACCGTGAAGGCGTGCGAGAACTCGACCCCCGCACTGGGGCGGGCCGTGACCCGGTAGGCTCCGGGCGCGAGGGTGAGGCGGTGCTCGAAGACGAGCTCACCGGCGTGTCCCGCGGGCACGAGGTCGGCCTCGGCGACGAGCGCGTCGTCGGAGTCCCGCAACGCGATGTGCAGCAGGCTCGCCCCGTGGGCAGGCTCCGGCATCCGCAGGCGCAGGGTGCAGTCCGTGCCGGATCCCATCCGCAGGGTGATGCGCCGCGTCTCGCCCGCCACGATCCGCACGGGCACCCGGACCGGAGCGAGCCCCGTGGCCCAGGCGATCAAGTCGTATCGACCGGGCGCCAGGTGCGCGCCGAGGGGCATCGCCAGCCGGGCGTCGGAGAAGCGCCAGGACCGGACCCGCGCCCCCTCACGATCGAGCAGGCGCGCACCGAAGCCCCGCAACGGAGCGTTCCAACCGGGCGCGGCGTCGATGTCGAGGATGCCGACCGGATCCAATCGGAGAAGACCGAGGTCCCGCGTCTCACCCCCGCGGAGTGTGATGGTCTCCGGAAGTCTCCGGTCGGCGTGCTCCTCGGCTTGAATCGAGACCGCGTACGTGCCCGGCGGAATGCCCGCGGATCGGAAGGACCCGTTGCTCGAACCGGGCTCGGACAAGCCGATCGCCCGCGTCCGTCCGGTGCGTTGGTCGACGAGCCGCAGACCGCTCGCCCGGGCGGGCCAGCCGCTGGCGTCGACGAGCATCCCCCGCAGCTGGGCGGAGGGACGGGCTTCGTCGGGGACGGTCACCAGGACGTCGGCCGGCACGGTCCGCACGAGGCGCCGTGCGACCGGGATGCCCTGCTCCTCGACCCGGATCCTGTGGGACTTCTCCTCGCAGTTCGGAAAGGCGAAGCGACCCTCGGCGTCGGTCGACAGGGTCCGCCAACGCCACTCGCCGGCCGGGAGAATGTGCACGCGACAACCGCCCAGGGCGGCCCCCGTGGGGGTCTGGACGCGACCGCGCAACTCGGCCCCACGGGTCAGCTGCACGTCGGCCCGCAGGGGGGTCGAGGCCTCGCCGAAGAAGAGCTCGGTCCGGGAGCCGTGCACGCCCCCCTCCACCGTCAGCCAGCAGGCACCGGGGGTCAGGCCGTCCAGCACGTATTGCCCGTCGCCCGCCGTACGCGTGGCCGTCGCGTACCGCAGATCCGGCAACCCGAACCAACGCCGGCGGGCCCCGAAGACCTGTACGTCCGGGAGCGGCTCGCCCTCCGGTCCCGTCACGCGGCCGACCACGCGCAGGCCCGGCTCGAGGTGCAGGTCGAGGGTCTTGGTCTCGCCGCCGAGGAGCCGGATCCGATCCCGGAGGGGCGCACGGCCGGGGGCCCGCACGATCAGCCGCCGGGTTCCGGCCCGCACGGACGGAAACGCGTAGGCACCGTCCGCGTCCGTGTAGACCGTGACCAGCGGGGCGAGGGTCTCCGCGGGATCGTCCTCGGACGTCCCGGCTGCGACACCGATCGCGTCCAGGAACACGGCCGCCCCCGCCACGCCCTCTCCGGCGGGGTCGCGGACCACCCCGCGCAACGAGCTGCCGTCCGGCGACAGGACCAAACGCACACGCCGCGTGCCCCCGACCCCGTGGGACAGGTCGTGTGGCAGGGACGGGGCGTAGTCGGAGGCCAAGGCACCGACCAACCGAGCGGCGCCGATCGAGGGGATCGAAAAACGGCCCGCCGCGTCCGCATGGGTCACCGCGGACGCGTCGACGGTCGTGACGACCGGACTCCCGCCGATGGACTCCTCGGCCCCGGTCCGTGAAAGCCAGATGGCCGCGCCCGCCACCGGTCGACCCGCCGTGTCCTCCACGATGCCCTCGAGGGCGGGGCCGCGCGGAAGTCGCAGGTCGAGGGTGGTCGTGACCCCCGGGTGGACGGTCGTCTCGGCGGAGAGCCCCCAGGCACAATCGACCCGATAGGACCCCGGGGCGATCCCGTCGATGTGCACGACTCCATCCCCCTGGGAACGCACCGCCCCCGGCAGCTCCAGGGCACGCCCGGTCTGCTGGGGCCAGACGCGGCAGGGCACGTCCGAGGCCGGGGCACCATCCGCCCACCGCAGGTTCACGCGCAGGTGGCCCGGCTCGGGGGGCGGGCCGGAGGACAGCTCCGGCGGGCCGGTCTCGGGTACCCGGTCGCGGACCGCGGCTGCACGCTCCGACCCCGATGCATCCGAAGGAGGGCCGCCCGGCGACACCGACGCGGCGGTGTGCTCGACCCGACGCGCGCTCCCCCGGTCTTCCCCCGAATCCAGCAGGGCCCGCACGGCGAAGAAGCCCGCGACGGCCAGGACCAGGCCCGCGACCGCCTCGGGCCGCAGCAGCGCCGCCATCCCGACGCCCGACGCCCCCGCCGCGGTGCGCTCGGGTCCCTTCCGCAGGATCCCGGTCAGAGCCAGGGCCCAGGTGCGCCCATCGCCCCCGTGCTCGCGATCCAGGGCGCGCCGCAGCAGCTCGCGGGCGCGTTGTACGCGCCATTCGACCGTCGACACCGCGACCCCCGTGCGCCCGGCGATCTCCTTCAGGGGCAGGTCTTCGTAGTACCGCAGCAGGATCGCTTCCCGGAGCGGCTCGGGCAGTCCCATCACCGCCGTGGCCACACTGTGCTGGGTGGAGAAGCGCTCGACGATCTCGAGGGTCGACGCCTGGGCTTCGGCCCGGGCCACCTCCTCCTCACGCCCACGGCGCCGCCGATCCGAACGGAGAGCCTTGCGGACCGTGTTCCGCGTCACCTGGGCGAGCCAGGCCCGCAGGTTGCCCTCGTGCCCCGGGGGCCGCTGTAGGGCCGCCACCCAGGTGTCCTGGGCCACGTCCTCCGCGAGCCCCACGTCCTCGACGAGAACGCGCGCCAGGGCCTGCACCCAGCCCACCTCCGCGAGCAGGAGCTCCCTGTTCCTTCCATCGGGCACACTCATGTTCCACCGGCCCAAGTCCCACGCATCCCCCCCATTACAGCGCTTTCCCGGGGAAACCCCCGGGAAAGCCGACCCTGGCCCGCCTTCCTGCACAGGCCTTACCCACCCCGCCGACCCGCGGGGTTCGAATCAGCGTGCGACGAAGAGCTCCACGTCCGCGAAGACTTCGTGGTCGAGCCACAGGCGCTGGCCGGTGGCGGTCTCTTCGGTGCGCAGGTAGGGGGTGATCCAGGGGTCGGTGGCGGGGTCGGACTCGGGCAGGGCGCGGGCGAGGAGGCGGAGGCGGCCCAGGGAGAAGAAGCGGCTGTGGTAGATGGAGCTCAGCTGCGGGACCAGGAGGCCGGAGACGGGGTTGCCGCTGGACTCGGTCTCCTGGACGAGCGCCTCCAGCTCGTCGGCTAGGCCGCCGGGGCCGCTGGCGTAGGCCTGCTCGATCCGCTCGTGCGAGGTGCGCATCTGGCCCGCGTACTCGCTCGCGTGCAGTCGTCCGCGCAGGCGTTCGAAGGGCTGGCAGCCGATGCGCGGGAGCAGGCCGTGCGTGTCCGAGCTCCGGGACTCCAGCGCTGCTTCGAGGCTGCGGAACCCCAGCACGAAGTCCCCCTCCAATCCGTTGGATCGCCACCCGAGCCGACGGTCGAGGGTGTCCAGACCGGCGGCCAGAGCTTGCCGGGCCTCGGGCGCGAGGTCGAGGAGGGATCCATCGGCCAGTCCCTCGACCAGCAGGTCAGGGGTGAGCAAGGACACACCGATCATCTCCTCGATCAGAATCGGACCCTCGGCGAGATCGCCGGCGAACTGCAGGGCGTCGAGCAGGACGTGCACTGCCTCCAGGTCGCGATCCTCCTCGAGCAAGACCGCCGCCTTCATCTCGGACAGGTGCACCAACAGACGTGCGTTGTGCAGGCGGCGGACGGGTGCCTCGAATCCCAGGGACCAGTCGACCCGCCGGGTTCCATCGGAAGCGTGGGCTCCGCGGGACAGGGCTTCCAGGGCCTCGGCCCCATCGTCGAGGAGGACCGCCCGCTCCTCCCGGCCCTGTGCGTCCTCCGCCCGGCGGGCGGACGGGACCGTGTGGACGTCCCAACCGCTCACCGCCTCGAGGGCCCGCTCGTAGTGGGGTTGCGCCAATCCCTCCGTCGTGTGACCCCACAGGGCGCGGCGTTCGACCGTCCGCGCCTCGAGCTGCCCCTCGAGCGCGCGCACCTCCGCGATGGCGGCTTGCCAACGGGTGTTGGCGACGCGGCTCTTCCAAGTGATGCCGACCCCCCCTAGCACGGCCAGCAGGGCGGTGCCGAAGAGGAGGGTCCTACGCTGCGCGGGGGAAAGAGGCTTCATCGGGACACGATCGGCACCGGCCGAAGCCCCTCTGGAGCCCATCCGGCCGCGGGGCGGGAAAACCCGGATCCCCCGGCATCCCTTTCGGTCAATCCCCCGACAGGATCGCGTCCGCCTTCCGCTCCAGCTCGGCCACGCGCGCCGGATGGGCGCTGAGCAGGTTCTGCACCTCACCCGGATCCGCGTCGAGGTCGTAGAGCTCGGCGGGAGCGCCCCGGGACCCGGCTCCGTCCGGACCGCGGGCGAAGTGGAGCTTCCAGCGGCCGTCGCGGATCGCGAAGCGCCCCCGCCCCTGGTGCAACAGGGGTCCGCGCGGGGGGGCCGTGGTGTCCTCGGATCGCAGGGTCGCCAGGAAGCTGACGCTGTCCTCCCCCTGTCCCGACGCCAGGGGTGTTCCCACGATCTCGGCCACCGTCGCCAGGACGTCGACCTGCCCCGTGGGCGTGGCGCACACCCGGCCGGGCTCGACGACGCGCGGCCAGCGGACCAGGAACGGGACGCGATGCCCGCCCTCGTAGACGTCGCGCTTGCCCCCCCGGAACCCACCGTTCGAGCGGTGCCCGTAGAGGCGCTCCCAGTCCGCGTAGTTGTTCTCCGGACCGTTGTCGGACGACAGGATGACGAGGGTGTCTTCGGCCAGGGACAAGCGGTCCAGGGTCTCGAGGATCTGTCCGATGCGGTGGTCGGTCTCCGCCAAGAAGTCGCCGTAGTTGCCCATCCCGCTGGTCCCCCGGAACTCCGGAGCCGTGCAGTGCGGCAGGTGGGGCGACGTGAAGGACACGAACACGAAGAAGGGTTCGGCGGCGTGGGCTTCGATGTGCTCCACGGCCCGCTGGGTGAGGATGCGGAGCACCTCCACGTCGGCGAAGCCGGGGGCGACCTCGATGTCGCCCTCCCCCCGCGGGGTCTCGTCGAAGGGCGGGGCCATCGAGTAGTCCAGGGGCGGCGTCGTGATCTCGCTGGAGGGGAACTTCTTCCGCGTCCACAGGGAGGCCGGCTCCGTCGCCCGGTCGCCGTCGAACCAGGTCAGGACCCCGAAGTTCATCGACGCCGGCAGGCCGTAGAAGGTCTCGAAGCCCTTCTGGAGCGGCCCGTCCGTGACCGGCAGGTCCCAGTCCCGGTCCCCGCGCGTGCCGGGGATCTGCATGCCCAGGTGCCACTTGCCGAACAGCGCGGTGTCGTAGCCCGACGCACGGAGCAAGCTGGCCAGCGTCGTCCGACCGTCTTCGATCATGCAGTCGGCGTCAGCCCCCAGCACGCCGCCCCGCGGGCGGGCTCGCCAGGGATAACGGCCGGTCAGGAGCCCGTACCGCGAGGGCGTACACACCAAGCCCGCGCTGTGCGCGTCCGTGAAGACGATGCCCTCCCGCGCCAGGCGATCCATGTGCGGCGTCCGGAACCCGGCCTCCGGGTTGAGCGCGCTGCAGTCCCCGTAGCCCTGGTCGTCCGTGTACAACACGATGACGTTGGGCGGCCGCTGGACCTCGGGCCCCGGAGCGACGCAGCCAGAGGCCAACGGGAACCACGCGGCCAACCATCCGAACCGGATCAGGGGGCGGGGGCTTCGGGTCATGGGTCGCTCGGGAGTCAGGACTCCTCCTCCAAGAGGGCGGCAGCCTCCGCGTGCAACTCCGCGAGGTCGCCGGCCTCGTCCTCGTGTGCGGCCATCCAGGCCTCCGCCCGGCGCAGGTACGACGCCGCCTCCTCCGTGCGCCCGACCCCCTGGTACGCCAGGGCCAACAGGAGCCACTCGTGTGCGCCGCCGCCGGCGCTGCGCGCCAGGGCCTGTTCCAGGGCCTCGATCGACTCCCCCAGCAGGCCGGCCCGGTAGGTGGCCAGACCCAGGGTGCGCCAGGGGCCCCTGCGATCCGGTGAGACCGCCGTGGCCCGCCGCGCGAGCTGGACGGCCTCCTCCACGTCGACCAGGTCCTCGTCCTCACAGGTCACCAAGAGGTAAGCCAGGCTGTCGAGCACGGCGCTGTCCTCGGGGTGGTGCGCCAGGGCGGTCCGCAGGGCCTCGACGGCTTCGGCGTGGCGTCCCAGGTTCCCGTACGCGTCCGCCAGGTTGATCGAGGCGAGGCCGTACCCGGGGCTCAGCTCCAGGGCCCGCCCGTACTCCACGATCGCCCCCTCCCAGTCCCCCTCTGAGGCGCGCACGAACCCGAGGTTCTGGAGGGCGCCGGCGTGCTCGGGCTCGAGCTCGAGGGCCCGCTCGAGGCACGTACGCGCCTCGCCCCACTCGCCTCCGCGGCCGAGGCATCCCGCGAGCAGGCGCCAGGCCGCCGGCATGTCCGGACGCAGTTCGACCGCGTCCCGCAGGGGCGGAATCGCCTCGTCGTAGCGGGCGGCGCTGCTCAGCAGCCGGCCCAGGTTGTAGATCGCGTTGAAGTAGCGCGGCTTCAGTTGCAGGGCCTCTTCATAGCGGGCCAGGGCCTCCTCGGTCCGGCCCGCCCCTTGCAGCGCGACGCCGAGATTCGACAGGACCTCGGCCCGGGTCGCCCCCGCCCGCAGGGCCTCCTCGAGGACGGCGATGGACTCTTCGAAGCGGCCCAGCTTGGCCAACAGGACCCCCATGGTCGTCCGCAGGACCACGCTGCCCGGCTCCAGGGCCAGGGCCGCTTGGAAGGCCCGCAGGGCGTCTTCCCAATGGTCGGGATCCGCGAAGTACAGCAGGCGGCCGAGCTCGAGCTGGAGCTGGAAGTCGGCCGCGTAAAGGATCGCTCCGATGCGCAGGGTCCCCAGGGCACCCTCGACGTCCCCCGCCCGGCGCTGGAGGTTCGCGGCGAGCACGAGGGTGCGCGCCGGCGCGCGCTGGGCGACGGCGTCCTCCGCGAGACCCTCCAGTACGTCGGAGCGGAAGTCCGCGGACAGGAAGTGCTCGCGCAGACGGTCCCGGGTCGGCTCGGGATCCAGGCGGCGGGCGATCGAGGCGAGGTGACGCCAATCGTCCCGCTCGGCGTAGCTGAGTTGGGCGGCGTAGGACCACTCGTCCAGGCCGAACGCCAGACGCACGGCGATCTCACGCTCGGACAACGCGGCGGCGGCCTCGTCGACCGTCAGCGCGAGCACGTCCACGCCGTACTCGCGGAAGGCCTCCTCGAGGGCCGCGATCCGGCGCCGGCGATCGGACAGGGAATACGGCAGCTCGGTCTCGGCCGGCAGGAGGGCGTCGACGAGGCTGTCCAACATGCGCGCGTCCCGGGCCCCCTCCTCGGCTTCGCGCTCGGCCGCCCGGCGGCCCGCGTCGATCGAGGTCCGGATGCGCGCCACCTCCGAGCGGGTCGCCCCGTCGACGACGCCGCTGCCGACGACGGCTTCGGCCCGCGCGAGGACCGCGTCCGCCCGGTTCCACAGCGCCAACTCGTCCCCCCCGTCGGCGACCCCGCGTTCGAGCAGCGTCCGGGCCTCCTGTACGAAGCCGAAGGCCTCGCCCGAGGCGCGCTCGATCCGTGCGCCCCGGTCGCGCTCGATCCAACGCAACCCCAGGAACCCGGCCAAGAGCGCCACCCCGACCGTCCCGGCGAGGGCGACCGTCAGCCTGCGCGCGCGCCGTTCCTCGGCGGCCTTCCCGCGAGCCTCCGCGGCTTCGAGCTGCAGCCGCCGGCGTTGGGAGTCGATCGCATCCAGGTGCGCGCGCACGCGGGCGGCGACGACGCCGGCGTCCCGGGGCCGCTCGCCGGGCTCGACGGCGAGACAGTCCAGCGCGAGGGCCACCAGGTCCTCCTCCGCGCCACAGCGCCGCAGCCGCGCGCGAGCCCCCTCGAGGCGCCCGTCCACGGCCTCGTCCAAGGCCTGGCCGAGCTCCCGCGCGTAGGGCGGCTCGCCGGTCATGATTTCGCACAGGATGCCCCCCAGGCTGAACACGTCGGCGCGGGTGTCGACCAGGTCGTTTTCGCCCCGCGCCTGTTCGGGGGCCATGTAGTGGGGCGTGCCCATCACGGACCCGTGCAGCGAGAGCGAGGAGTCCTCTCCGGAGCCGGAACGCACGGTCTCGACCCGGCGGACCACGCCGGGGTCGTGCGGGGGGTCGGCCGCGACTCCACCACCGGAGCGCAGGACCTTCGCGAGGCCCCAGTCGACGACTTGCACCTCGCCGAAGGCCCCCACCATGACGTTCTCCGGCTTCAGGTCGCGGTGGATCACGCCGCGGCTGTGCGCATAGGCCAGGGTCTGGCAGACGGCCGAGAACACGTCGATCCAGCGGCGCGGATCGCTGGCCTCCCCGTCCCGCTTCGCGAGCAGCGCGGCCAGGGTCTGGCCGCGGATGAACTTCATCGCGAAGAAGGGGCGCTCGTCCTCGGTCCAGCCCAGGTCGTACACCGGGACGATCCCCGGATGCTGGAGCTGACCCCCGACCTGGGCCTCCTCGACGAACCGCTGGACGGCCGCGGCGTCGTCCGCGAGGTCTTCGCGCAGCAGCTTCACCGCCACGGTGCGGCCCAGGTCCTCGTCGCGCCCGCTCAGGATGACCCCCATCCCGCCCCGCGCGAGCTCTTCGTTCAGGTGGTATACGCCCTGCCCGCGCAGCAGTCGGGCCCCAGCCGCCGGTCGACTCTCACCAGAACGCTGGGAAGAGCCGCCCGGGAGCCGGAGGTGGGGCGCTTGACCGAAGCGGCGTTCGATCTGTGCCAGGACCGTCTCGGGTCGCCGAAGCGGCGAGGCCTTGTCCTCGCCGGACCCGTCGTCAGGGGAGGGATTCACCGGCGTGGGCGCGGGTCAGGAGCGCGAGGGATAGATCCCGACCAACGCGATCACGTACTGGAGCACGAGGAAGGGGGACTCGGTGTTGACCGGCGCATTGCCGCCGGTGGCCTGGATCATGTCCGAGGCCATCTTGGTGTTCGGGGCCGCCGCCTTGTACGGGTTCAGGATGTTGCCCCCCACCCGGGCCGGCAGCGCCCCGTCGGGGGATTTCGCATCCCCCAGGTCCGAGATGGCGTTCACCTCGTGGGTGTGGGATGGCAATTGATTCGTGTCGAGGGTGACGCTCTCCGCGCCGCCGCGTTGTCCGAGGGTCCGCGGCGACAGACCCGAACCGGTGCCGAAGTGCATCGGGACCCGACTGCGCAGGTCCGGGAGGGCGAAGGTCGACTTCCCGTCCCCGCCGTAGGTCGTCCCCAGGATGCTGAACAACGACGCGTGTTGTGCGACGTCCAGCAGCTGTCCGTTGCAGGCGGCCCAACCGCGTGGGGCGAAGTTGCCGGCGAACAGCATGATTTGGCCGATATAGGGTTCCATGGCAGGGATCCTCGTGCTTCTCGGGCGTGGCGTAGGGTTGATGCGTGAAGTGGGACTGCCCCGGATCGGCGGAGGGGGACGCCGTTCCCGAAGGTGCTTAGGACGCCCGCGGATGCTCGTCCACGGCCAGGACGTAGACCTCGCCCGTGGGCATGGGAGCCAGACCGATGGGGATCACCGGCACCCCCTCGTCGTTCCGGGGCACGAAACGCCCGAGGAAGGTGCCGTCCTGCCGGAACGAACTGACGTTGCAGCCGGCCGAGTCCGCGACGTGGACCACCCCCTCCGCGTCGATCAGGATGGCCCGGGGGGACAAGAGCTCGCCCGGCCGCGCCCCGTAGCCGGCGTAGCGGCGCAGGAAGCGCCCCCCGCGATCCAGCACCTGCACGTGGCCGTGACCCCGGTTGACCACGTGCAATTCGCCGTCGGTCCCGACGGCCAGAGCACGGGGACCGTTCAACAGGTTCTCTTCGACGCCGAAGCTCCCGAACTCGTCCTGCTGGTTCCCGACGCGGTCGAAGACCCGGATGCGGTGCGCCAGGGTGTCGCAGACGTACAGGCGCTCTCCGTCCAGGGTCACGTCCTGGGGGTGGAACAGGTCGCCCTCCCCGTCGCCGAAGGCCCCCGGACGGGCGGCGGGCACCAGGCGGGCCCCCTGGCGTTCGAAGCGTTGGAGGCGCGAATTGCCGTGGTCGAGCACCAACAGCTCGCCCTCGGACAGGGGCACGACGTCGCGCGGGAAATTGATTCCCCGACCGACCTGGTCCGCTTCCGGGGTCCCGGCCTCGACGTGGCCGTCGGCGTTCAACAGGAAGATGCGGTGGCTCGTCGGCTCGATCTCGTAGACGGCACCCTCCCCGACGAAGATCCGTTGGCGGTCGCCGACCACGTAACGGGAAGACCCGCGGCGCTCACCGGACTCCGTCGCTGCGACGCAGGCCCCCAGCGGCGTCAGGAACAGGAGGCTCAACCCTCCACCGGTGGCACAAAGCAGCGCGCGGCGTTCGATCATCCGATTCTCTCCTGGTCGACAGACCGAGACTTCCGGTCTCGGGGGCGAGCGATTCGTCGGTGACAACAGACCACAAACCGGGTCCGGGCGGGAGAGCACTAGCAACTTCTTGAAAGGAATTTGCATCCGTTTCTCCCCGCCGGAACGCGGTTTCCAGGGGTTTGTCAGCGCAGTTCGGGACGGGGTGCCGCCACAGGGTGAGAGGGAAGCCACGGGCGACCCCGTTTCCGTTCCCCGCGCACCCGACCGGGAAGAACAACCGGCGACGAAGCCTCCGCCAGAGGTGCCGCTCGCCGTCCCCCGGGAGAACCACATGATCCGCACGAACCAGAAGCTGTGCCTCGCTGCCCTGACCCTCGCGGTCGGTGGAATCGGGCTCGTCGTACTCGCGAAGAACGGGCCCTGGACCCGGAGCACGGGGGCGGTCGCAGCCGCGACCACCGCTGTCGGCGACGCGGTTGCACACCGTCCGGAAGGTCACGCCATGGGTGACAGAGGCTCCGGTGGCAACGACTCCACGCGGACCCTGGACGGCGCGGCCGGGGACGGAGTCGCGATCGAGTTCGCCGTCACCGATTGGCGCGGCGAGTGCTTCACGGACCTCTCGGGAACGGCGACCCTGTCGGCGACGGCAGAGGGCGAGCGGTCCCTGTCGATCCGCGGAGGCCGCGCCTGGTTGGCGACCGACCAAGGGAAGGCGGGGACCTTCTCGGACCTGGTCCTCGAAGGACGGGCGGCCGCGGTCAGCCGCGTGGTCCCGGGGCCCGGGGGCCGACGGGTCGAAGCGCAGTGGCAGTATCCCGTGCAACTCGAGGTGCGGAGCCTGGTCACCGACGAGCACCTGCGGGACCTCGAGTTGCGGGTCGAGTCCCAACTGGAACCCCGGAGCGGGCTGACCCCACCGGAGCACCTGGCCCGGCTCGACCTCGAAGGCCCGCTCCACTCCCCCCTGGAGCTGCCCCCCTTCCCGAAGACCACGACCCTCTGGGTCCGGGGCGCGGGGCACGCCTGGGAACGCTGCATCGTGGGCCCCTTGACCCGCACGCGCCGTGTCGTCGCACGACCCGGAGGCGAACTGCGCGTCGAGCTGGCCAACCTCGAACACCTGCGGGGGTCCCTCGGATTGCGGATCGCCCAGGACAGAGCCTTCGTGCACCGGGTGAACGACCTGCGCAGCGGCCCCCTGGGTCTGGAGGGACTCGCCGCCGGCGACTACACGCTCTACCTGGAGCACGCGGCCTCCGACCTCAGTCGTTCGATCCTCACGACGCGCCCGTTCCAGATCCGCGCAGCACAGGTCACGACCGAACGCATCGACGGACACACCCTCGAGCACCGCGACACCGGGGCCCTGTGGTTGACCGTCCACGTGCCTGCGACGACGCGGGTCCACGGCCCGCGTCTGCGTCTCACGCTGCTGGAGGGCCCGCCGGTCAGCATGGACATCTCCCTGCGACGCCTGCGGGACCTGGGTGGCGGACTCGTCGGCCGCGAGCTCGAGGCCCTCGAGCCGGGGGAATGGAGCGCGACCCTGCTCCCCTGGAACATCGAGACGCGCTTTCGAATCCAACCGGGGGAGCTGAGCACCCACCACGTCGAGCTGGCCACGACCGCGTCGGTGGAGCTCGTGCCGCGGATGGCGAGCCTCGCCGAGGCGCCGGACCTGGTCGGCCTACGCTGGCGCCCGGTGCGGGGTGCGGACGACGCGGGGCCCTGGTACAGCGTGCCCCAGAGCCCCTGGACGGGCGCCTTCACCCTGGAAGTCGAACCCGGCTGGATCGAGATCGACACCGTGGGAAGCGCGTACCGGCCCACCTCGCGCCGGTTCTCGATCTCCGGGGACATGCGCCTGGACGTCATTCTGGAGGAGAGCCGCCCCGCACACCTGAACGTCGCACTCCTGTCGGACGAGGGCGTCGCCGTGCGCGAGATGTCCGCGTGGAGGCACGTGCGCTTGCTCCATCCCGGCGGCGAGGAAGCCTGGGCCCAAAAGACCTTCCCGCGCGCCGGACAGGGACTCGCGGCCGGCGCGTGGCAGGCCACCTTGGTCGTCGAAGAGCCGGGGGCCTACATCCTCGAAGTCGACCCCGCCCTGACCGGCGGTGCCCCCCACCGGATCCCCGTGGAGATCGAAGGCGACGCGGACGCGACCTGCACCGTCCACCTGAGCGCCTCGTAGGCGGAGGGGCCCGCGGCCGCGACGGTCCGCGTCAGGGGTCCAGGGGCCGGAACTCCCCGTTCCAGGCGAGGTCCTTGGGCGGATGCGTGCTGCGCAGGGCCAGGGAGCGATCGTCGACCGCCCGCTGGGTCGCGAGGATTCCATCGAGGTGGTCGACCTCGTGTTGCAACAGCGCCGCGTAATCCCCGGTCAGCCACACCCGTTGCAGGCGCCAGTCTTCGTCCCGATACGTCAGCCGGCACGCCCGCGGCATCCGCACGCGCACCAAGAGGTCGGGAAAGCTCATGCAGTCTTCCCAGTACTCCACCTGTTCCGCCTCGTGCTGGTCCAGGACCGGGTTGAACAGGGTCCGGGGCACGTCGACGCGCATCGCCACGAAGCGGCGCTGCACGCCGATCTGCGGGGCGGCGATCGCCCTGCCCCAGCCGTACTCGGCCTGGAAGCCCTGCATGGTGTCGTGCAGGTCGCGGACGTCCCCGCGGATCTCCTCGAGATCCGCGGGTTCGACCGCGACCGAAGGTTCGAACAGGCTCGGGGTACCGAGTCGCAGGATCGCGCGGGCAGGCATGATTCCTATCCTAGCCCTCGGTGCCCGGACAGCCGAGGCCTCACATCGTCCCGATGACGAGGTCCAAGGCGTTGGTCAGGAAGAACGGGGTCTGGTTCACGTCGAGAGCCGCGCCCTGGGTACAGAGGGTGGCGCCGACCAGCGAGCAATCGAACGGGATCGGCACCTGGAAGGGCACGCCGGGGGCGACGCCGTAGAGGTCTGCGGTGGCCAGGTTCGGATCGCACAGGAGGTTTCCCTGGAAGCCCGGCCCCGTCCCGATGTCGATGGGACCCACCCGGGAGACGAGCAGGAAGTCCTGCAGGGCCGTGGCCAGGGGAACGAACGTCGCGCTGTGGCTGATCACCGGGTTCCACGTGCTCCCGAGGATCGGGGGCGTCGTGCCGGGCAACAGGACGTCGGGGTTCAACGCGACGCCCCTGCGCGAGATCTGGGTGGCCACGAGCGGCGTGGGCGTGGTCAGGAACAACTCCAGGACGGTGCCGACCGTGCCCGTGTCTCCGGGGGTTCCCGCGAGGACGTCCACCGCTCCGTCCTGGTCCACGTCGTGCACGCCGACGCCGAAGCCCATCGCATCCAGGGGCGCCAGCGTGCCCGCCGGGAGCCCGCCGATCCCGTCGGCGATCTTCTGGGACAGCACCACCTCGACGTTCGGGAGTCCACCGCCACCCACGCCGGGCGCGAGGTAGACCGTCCAGACGGCGCCCCGCGCCGAGTCACCGACCGCCAGGCCGCCGACCACCAGGTCCCGGTCTCCGTCCCTGTCCAGGTCGACCGCATCGAGGGAGGTGCCGAACAGGTCCTGGGCCTGGGGCGGGTCATCGAACCCCGCGCTGGTCGAGTCGATCGGGGCATCGGCGAGGACCGTGCCATCGGGGTTCAGGTACAGGACCCAGACGACTCCCTCCGTCGCGACGCCCGCCCCACCGCGGGGCTCCCCCACCGCCAGGTCGAACACGCCGTCCCCGTTCAAGTCCCCCAGGGGCGCGACGGAGTAACCGAACCCGAGGGTGTTGCCCCCCGAGAAGCCACCGCTCGTGGCGCTGATCTTCTGGACCGAGCTGACCGCCCCGCCGGGGGCCATGAACAGGATCCAGACCGCGCCGCGGTCGGTGCCCCCGTCGTCGTCCAAGTCCGCTCCGACCGCCAGGTCGAGCACTCCGTCTCCGTCGAGGTCCCCGATCCCGGTCACCGAAACGCCGAAGTTCGTCCCGAGGGCCGTCGCGAGGCAGGTGGGGTCGGTCAGGCAGGGGACAGAGGGGCTGATGAACCCGAAGTCGATCAGTCCGCCGCCCATCCCCAGGCTGAACAGCCAGACGAGGTCCGCGCTGGGCATGCCCGACGCGAAGTCCGCGACGCCGTTCCCGACCAGGGATCCCGGCGGACCCAGGAGGTCTCCGATCGCCCCGATCGAGGTCCCGAGGCCGACCCCGCCGGAGCCGCCGATGAGGCCGGTGAACAGCGGCGTCGCATCACTCACGATGCTCTGGCTCGCGACGAACCCGTTGGCGTCGAGGTCCAGCACGTAGATCGCGCCGAACCCCGCTCCGCCGGTGTCGTCCCCGGGCGCGCCGACGACGATGCGGTTCGCGGCGGGCAGCAGCACCTGCCCGCCGGGGACCGGCTTGGTCAGGCTGGCGATGCTGTTCCCGAACATGTCCCCCACCGCCAGGGGCCCCGGCGCAGGGCCGGGCCCCGCGGTGATCGAGAGGAAGGAATCCACGTCGCCACAGGCCTGCGCGTCGGCGACGCCGGCACACAGGGGCAACAACGAGAGGAGCAAACACTGTCGCTTGGTCATGATGGGGGGTGCTCCGGAGGAGCGGTTGCGAGAAACACTTCGAACGGCTGACGACCGTCAACCCGTGTGCTCGCAATGGACCTCGCGCGGCGGCCCGTGGCGGACATTCGCCAAACCGGACCACGTCCCCTCCGCGGCGCCCCCATCTGTCGGAGAAGCCCTCAGTCCGGTGTCGCCGACTGTTCCCCCGGCCCGGCCGACTCCGGGCGAATGTCCGACTCCAGTGGGTGGACCCCGGAGTGCTCCGAAGGATCGACGCGCGCGACCCCGGTGAACCCACACGCGCAGCGGACCTCGACCTCCAGGGGGTGGAGCGGCAGACGCACCCCCCAGCCCAGGGGTGCCGTGGGCTGCACCGGTTCGATCGGGTAGCGCCTCGGGGCGGCGTTCTGTCCGCCCCCGGCCGTCCGGACTTCCGCCTCCAAGGAACAGGCCGGAGACAGGGGCCGGTCGGCGTGCAGGCGGAAGCGCACGAGACGGCCGGGTTCGAGTGCCAAGGGCAGAGCGGTCTGCTCCCCGGACCGGACCGTGAACGGCTCCCAACCGTCGGCGACCCCGGCCCCACGGGTGCGCAGCACGTACTCCCCGGGCGGCAAGTCGAACACCTCCAGGGACTCCCCCGCGGCACGGATCCAGTCCGGGTGGGGAGCGCCGGGACGCAGGGAATCGAAGACCTCTCCCGAATCGCGGGCGCGGACCTCGATCCACAGGTCGCACAGGGCCGCGCCGCGGGCTTCGACGCGCACGGAACCGGGCGCCGGCCACTCCAGGGCCCCCACCGCGTGATCCCCCGCACCGGCGACGTGGACCTCGCGCACCCGCGGCGGATGTCCGGCGGGGACCGCGAGCCCCACCCCCAGGGTGCCCTGCGGAAAGGGACCGACGCGGAAGGGGCCGGCCAACGGAGTGACCGGGTAGCGCGCGCTCCAACCCCCCGGACCGAGCACGACGAGCTCCAGGGGCCGGCCCCGGGCATCCCGTCCCGACCCCTGATCCCCGACCAGAAACGCATCCGGGATCGTGCGGGACTCGATCCACCAGGTGGGCCGCGGGACTCCGGGACGCACCGACCCCTGCCACGCGTGGGGTCGCATCCGGTCCCCCGGCGGATAGAGCGCCAGGCTGTGATCCCCCTCCGCGCAGGCTGCGAACCGGAAGCGTCCATCCGCTTCGAGGGTGACATGCCGGGCAGCCCGGTCCTCCGGAGCCGCGGCGGCTTGTCCGCCTTCGGGCCGCAGGGTCACTTGCCAACCCTCCAGAGACGAACCCGCGGAGCAGGCGATCCGGCCGAAGACCTCCCCGGCCGCGGACAGCTCGATCCGCCGCGGCCCGTTCGGTGCGACGGCCAGGTCCACGGGCGAGCGCTGGGAGAGGGGCGGGAAACCCTCCCCGCTGCGGACGGACAGGACCCCCCGCGCGGGGGGGAGATGGTCCAACGCGAAGGCGCCCGCGGCGTCGGTCTCGGTGTGGACCACGGTGAAGGGCGCCTGGAGTCGCAGCTCGACGGACGCTCCGGGAACCGGCCCGCCCCAGGGATCGACCACGTGGCCGTCCAACCGGTGACCGGGGCCCAGGAACACCTCGAGCTCCACCGGGTCCGTCAGGGGCCCGTCGAACCGCACCGCTCGCGGGGCGTGGCCCTCCGCCTCGACGAGCACCGTGCCGAGGGTGCTGTTGCTCCGCTGCAGCTCGAACTCCCCCCGCGCGTCGGTGCGGGCGTGGAGCGCCGTCCGCCGCTGGGTCAGGAACCCCGCCGTACCGCGGGCCGGGCGCTCGGGGGATCGCAGGCGGTGCGTGACCCGGGCCCCCGCCACCGCCTGTCCCCCCGGCCCGAGCACCCGTCCGCGGAGCGGACCGGTCCGCGGACCCAGCAACAGCACCAGGCCTTCCACACGGCCCGCTGGACCGGCCTCCGGGACCTGGCAGACCATCGAGGGCGCTCGCCCCCCGGCCTCCGCGCCGAGCCAGGTGCCGACCGGCAGTCCCGCGACGGCGAACTCCGACCCGGCGCCGGGCCGCGGGACGCGGACCGCCCCCGCCGGGCCGGCGGAGGGCGCGATCCACAGGGAGGAGTCCGAGACCGGGTCCTCGGTCGCGGTCGCGACCCGCCCTTCGACGCGCAGTCCCCGGGGGATCGCGAGGGTGGAGCGGGCGACCTGGCCCACGTCGACCCGCACGGAGGCGAGCGGCCCCGCGAAGGTGCGGGCGTGGTAGGTGCCGGGCACGAGACCCGACCAGCGGGCCACTCCTGCGGGGCCGGTCAGGGTCGCCAGGGGGTCACGGGAATCGACCAACCAGACGGGGACGTCCGCCAGCTCCGCCCCGGTCTCCTCCTCGACCACGCGCAGCTCGAACGACGCACCGCCGGCCGCGGCAGCCTGGGCCGTGCGGCGGATGCGGTCCGACTCCCCCTCCGCTGCACCGAGGACCTGGGCCTGGCTGCCCCCGGCCGGGGCGAGGGGCCCGCGCGGGGCGGCGACCGAGTGCTGGGCGACCCGCTGCCCGCCGAGGGAGTGGGCGCCTGCCCCGTCCGCATGTCCGGTGGGGACGAGCGCCCGGACGAACAGGCTCGTCAGCAGGAGCGCCGTCCCGAGCGCGAGGGGCCGCGACAGGCCCGGAACACCCGTCCGGCGCCAGAACAGCAGCCAGGCCCGCAGGCGCCGACCCCGGCGCTCCTCGGCCGGCTGCGATCCGAGCTCGGCGCGCAGGAGGGCCAAGCCACGCTTCACTTGACTGCGCAGGGTTCCCTGGGAGCGGCCGACCCGTCGCTCCAGCTCGCCGTAGTCCAAGCCCTCGAGGAAGTGCAACCGGATCACGGTCCGATAGGGCTCGCTCAAGCGGCGTACCAGCCGGGGCAGGTCGACCCCGGCGAGCCCGGCCGCGTCGGGCTCAGCCGGCGCCTCGGGACCCCGGCTCGCCACGAGGCGCTCGCGCTCGGCTCGACGCTGTTCCTGGACGCGTCGGTGTTGGGCGGTGCGGCGCAGCACCGTGAACAGCCAACCCCCGATGTTCCGGTCCTCGCGCGGGGGGTTCTGCAACAGGGCCAGCCAAGCCTCCTGTGTCACGTCCTCGGCGCTGTGGGCATCCCCACAGAGCCGACGCGCCACCTTCCGCAGCCGCAGGTTGGTCCGGGAGTACTCCCCGGGATCCAGGGGTTCCAAAGAGCCCATCGCCGAATTCACCTCTCGTCGCATACACAAGCTCCACTACCGCTGTGGAGGTGAGGGCGATCTTACGGCAAGCCGTCT
>CAAKHF010000018.1:660543-689102 GCA_901007745.1 Hippocampus kuda
CCCCCCGCAGGTGTTCGCAAAACCGCCACGGCAGGCCTCGAGACGGTGATTCGAAGAATCCGGAGTTCGTGCCACGCGGCCGCACACCGTGTCCCATCCGCAAGGGGGGCGGCCCACCGACAGGTCTCCTGGGGGCCGCGGGACCAGGGTGGCTGAAGCGGGCGGTCCAGGGGGGGGCGCCGGGGCGCGTGTACCGGCTGCGCAAAACATATAAAAGCACGGAACCTTCTATCTGTGAGCTGTCCCCCCGCTCAGGTCGTTCAAATGCACGAATCGACGGCCTGTAGGCAGCGATCCGCGCATCCCTTCACGGGGAGAGGATGCGCTGATGTCCGGATTCGGTCCGGGGTGACCAAAAAATGGAACACGCCTGTTTTCCCCCACGTTGAAGGGAGCTGACGACGCGTCGGATTCCTGTCCGTCCCCGGTGTGGATGCGCCAACCCTCAGGTCGCCCCCCTCCCCCGGAGCCGTGCGGAGTCCAGGCGCTCCTCGAGCCTGCGGACTTCCGTTCTGCGTGAGCGAAGTGCAAGGGCCCCCTCTGCGACGGATCCTCCGCACCCCGCGTGTCGGAGAACCCGGTCCGTCCCCCACGAACCCTCTCCCCTCATGACTCGTAAGACTCTCGTCACCGGTCTCGCCCTCACGATGACCGCTTGGCTGGCCCCTGCCCTCTCCACCCAGGACACCGACTCCGAGCGCGGCCAGACCCCGGGCCTCAGCCAACTGGTGAGTGGCTGGAAGGCGCAACACGGCGCCGAATGGCGCATCGGCATGGCCGAGGACAGCAGCTATGCCCGCATCCTGTACGGGGGCAGCGCCCAGGCCAAGCTGACCCCGCGCTCCGACGCCGACTTCTTCCTGCTGGCCCGCGCCTTCGCCGACGACGTCGCGCCGCTCTTCGGGGTCACGACGGACCAACTGGTCGACGACCAGGTCACGTTCCTGCCCCTCGCCACGATCGGATCGACCGACAAGGTCACCGTCCGGATGAGCCAGGAGATCAACGGCGTCCCGGTCGAGCTGGGCTCGGTCAACGTCCTGTTCACGACCGGCGGCGACATGCTGTCCTACGACGCGCGCACCGTCGCGGTCCCGGTCGGCTTCGACACGGTCCCGGGAATCGACGCGGGCAGTGCCCTGGACTTCGCGGTCCAGGCATTCCGCGAGCGGACCGGCACCCCCGCGACCCGGGCCGGCCAGGTCGAGCTGAACATCATCGCCGACAAGCAGGCCGGTGGGTTCGCCCAGCCGACCCTGACCTGGCGTGTCCAGCTCTGGAACGAAACCGAGGGCTTCGAGCCCGAGAGTACGATCTTCCAGATCGCGGCCCAGGGAGACCTGCGCGTCGTGCGCGAGGACGACGGCATCCACCACCTGTTCGACGTGGGCGGCACCGTGGTCTCGAACGCGACCCCCGGGACGCGTCCGGACGTGAACAACAACAGCCCCGTCCAGGAGCCGATGGCGTACATGACCGTCACCGCCGCCGGGGTCGGGTCGACGACCACCGACGCCAACGGGAACTTCAACTTCCCCGGCGTCACCGGTCCGATCAACGTGACCGTCAGCTACGACGGCACCTACAACGAGGTCGACAGCAGCGCCGGCGCGGAGCACACGCTGACGCAGTCCCTGACGGGCACCGGGAACACGATGGTGATGAACCCGAGCTCGTCGACCCTGATCACGGCCCAAGCCAACGCCTTCGCCCGGATCAACCAGATGCGGGACTGGACGCGCGCGGTCATTCCGACCGACAGCCGGATGGACTTCGTCAACGACGCCAACACGAACCTCAACTCGAGCTGCAACGCGTTCTACGACGGTTTCTCGACGAACTACTTCACCGCCGGCAGCGGCTGCGTCAACACGGCCTACTCCTCGGTGATCTACCACGAGCAGGGTCACTGGCAGAACGACCGCTACAACAGCGGCAACGGCAGCGACGGCTTCGGTGAGGGCAACGCGGACGTGTTCGCGATGTACCAGAACAACAACCCGGTCGTGGGCGAGGAGTTCTTCGGCCAGGGCGGCGGGTTCATCCGGACCGGCCTGAACAACCGCCAGTTCTGCGGGGACACGAACCCCGGCTGCTACGGTGGCGTCCACAACGACGGTGAGGTGCTGATGGGCGCCCTCTGGAAGGTGCGCGCCAACCTGCAGGCGAGCTTCGGGGACCAGACCGGGGGCCAGATGGCCGACACGCTGTTCCTCGGTTGGATGAACGCCTACGACCAAGGCACGATCCGCTCGATCATCGAGACCCAGTGGCTCACCCTGGACGACGACAACGGCAACATCAACGACGGGACGCCGAACCTGGCGGACATCGACGCCGGCTTCGTGGCCCAGGGCTTCCCGGGCTTCGTCGCCGACGGCACGCCCGCGGCGTCCTTCACGTCGGACGTGACCGGAGGCTCCGCACCGCTGACGGTCAACTTCGTCGACACGACCGTCGGGGACAACCTCTCCGCGTGGAGCTGGGACTTCGGGGACGGCAACACGTCGACCCAACAGAACCCGACCCACGTCTACCAGAGCGGCGGCACCTATGACGTCACCCTGACGGCCACGAACGACATCGGCTCCGACACCAACACCATCGACGACTACATCGTCGTGATCCCCGGTGGTCCGGCCAGCGTCGTCGCACGCAACGGTGCGGGCGTCAACCCGGACATCTACGCGAGCTCCTCCCTGCCCCTCATCGGGGAGACCTGGACCTCCACCATCGACGCCGGCAGCGTGGGCGCCACGGGCTTGACCTTCGTGTTCGGCTACAACGACGCCCTGTCCGGGCTCTTCCTGGGTGTCGGCGAGCTCCTGATCGACACGACCTCTCCGTTCGCGCTGCTGAACACCTCCTTCGCCTTGGGCGGCATCGCCACCCACAGTGAGAACGTGCCCTTCGACGTTTCCCTGGTGGGCTTCAGCATTTCGACCCAGGGGTTCCTGAACAACCTCGGGGGTTCCGGTCAGTTGACCAACGCCCTGGACATCGTCTTCGGCACGTTCTGATCGAACGCCGAAATGCGCGGGCGACTGTCGCCCGTGCCACAGAGGGGCCGCGGAGACCGTCAGGGTCTTCGCGGCCCCTCGCGTTTTACACCCCTGGAACGGGGTTTCGCGCGCTCCAGGGAACCGAAGCCTGCCTCCTGGATCTGGGAATGATTCCCACCCGGTGCATCGGGCCGAGGCTCGCGGAATCAATTCCAGAATCCTACCGCTAGGATCGGCGTCAACCCCGGGGGTGAAGGAGTTCCCGATCCGCCGGTGGTCTACAGACCTGGGTTTGAGGCTCCATAAGAGCTCGCGGCTCTTCGTTAACGCGGAGGCCTAGAGGTCTATCTCCAAGCAGCGGGGCTTTGGACCTACAGCACGTTCCACACCTTTGGAGACACTCCATGCTGATCACTCAAGACCTCGTTAAGGAAGTCGTTGCGCAAGTAATGGCATCCGACATCCAACATAACGATGGAAATCGAACGAAACACGCCCTCCCCTTCAATCTGCACAACCTGATGGACTTCAAGGGCAGCAAGGTCCTGAAGGGATCTCCTGTCAAAGCGAAACACATCCTCATCTTTCGCTCCCACCGCTACGACTCTGGACAATGCTATCTGTATTGGATCGCCAAGAGCCCGGCGCTGGACAAGAAGGTCCAGTACCTAGGCTTGGCGACCAAGGTCCTGGAGCACGCAGCCAACATCTTCGTCGGCACGGTGAGCGGTTCGTTCGAGGCCGCCCTCACGAATGCACCGGCGAACTTCAACGTCGCCTGCAACTACGTCCCCACCGGCCTGGACCTGTCCGCGAACTTCAAGAACCTCCAACAACAGGATGCCAGCGCGGACGCCAAGTTCGTCCCCGACGGCTCCGCACCGACGGATCAGAAGGTCCCGTTGGTGGTCGCGCGGCAGGACAAGCGCTGCGTCATCTACAACCCCTACCTCTACAACAAGATCATGACCGAGGGCCTGACGGAGTCCGGCCTGGTCGCCGCCTATGGCATCTTCAGCTACAAGCCGCAGACGAGTATCGGCGGTAAGGTGATGCAGGAAGCCCCGCCCGACATCGGCGTCTGGTGGCCGAGCACCGGGCAGCAACTCAGCAAGTTGCAGCTCTACAAGAAGGTCCTCGCCAAGCCCGAAGAGGAAGTCCAGATCAGGCCGATCGAGGGCACCTACAACCCGAAGACGAAGACGGCCAACTTCATGGAGGTCACGTCGGGCAAGAAGAACAGCTTGACCGTGAAGATCGAAAGCAAGCTGGACAAGCTGAAGAAGCTGGTCACCTTCAAGTAGCCCCCCGGGGCCGAGCGACGGGCCGGCTGGCGAGCTCCGGCCGACCCCGTCGACGCGGGCCCCCGACCCCACGCGGGTCGGGGGCCCGCGCAGCCACTCCGGACCGCCGGATGCCGCCCTGGACCCACCGCTTCGCGGTACACTGCGGCGCGGTCCGAGACCCTCGATCCGCGGTCTTCCGCGCGGGTCGCTCCCGATGTCGACCTACCCCGATTCCATGGGCCTGCGCGCCGCGCGGGAGCGCTACTTCGAGCGTTGGGGCATCGATGGCGGGGGGTACACGGCCAAGTGGGTGACCCTCAAACGGATCGGACCCCTGCGGCTCGGGTTCCCGAACACGCCGGCGCGCGTGCGGGCCGTGAAGCTGCACGACCTGCACCACGTGCTGACCGACTACGAGGCCAACTGGGTCGGGGAGGCCGAGATCGGCGCCTGGGAGATCGGGGCCGGCTGCCACCGGCACCACGCCGCCTGGATCCTCAACCTGAGCGCGATGCTCTACGGGGTCTTCCTGGCACCGGCCCGGGTCCTGCGGGCCTTCGCGCGGGGGCGGCGGTCCGAGACCCTGTACCGCGCCCGCGCCCTCGACGAAGCGCTCCTGGAGGAGACGGTCGGTTCCCTGCGCGAGCGGCTCGGGCTCGACGGCGCGCCACCGCCCGCCCGCTGGACCGACGCGCTCCTCCTCGCCCTGTGGTGGCTCCTCGGCCTCGCGATTCCGGGGGTCTTCTTCGTCCTGCTGTGGCTCGCGTTCCTGCAGGTCCGGCCCCTGCTGGCCTGAGGGGCTCGCGATCCACTAGGATCCGGCGCCCGCGACCGCTTCCCATCCTCCCATGCCGCAGACCTCCTCCCGATCCCCCGGCTCGGCCAACGCGACGTCCATCGGTTCCCTCAAGGTGATCGTGATCGCCCTCGCCACCGGGGTGGCGGGCTTCCTCGTCGTCGCCCTGTTCCTCCGCGGACAATTCGTCGGCGACGCGGACCGGGACGACTTGACGCGCCTCCTGTCCTGGCTGGCGTTGGCTCTGTGCGTCCTGGTGTTGCCCCCGATCTTCTTGTTGCGGGGCAAATTCGAGCGGGACCTCGGGGCGCAACACGACCAGGCCCTGGAGCAGGTGCGCGCCGGCCTCGCCCCCCCTCCGCTGGTGGCGCGGACCATCCTCACGGCGGCGCTGGCCGAGGGGCCCGCGATGTTCGCGACGGTGGTCCTCCTGATGGGGGGCCCCCTGTGGCTGATGGCGATCCCGGCCGTCGCGCTGATCGTGATCCTCGGCCTGATGCCCTCCCAGCGCGGTTTGGAAGAGGCGGTCCAGCAGACGCGCCGCGGGGGCTGACCCGCGGCGCGGGTTCACTCGAACCCGTCCTCCAGCTCGCGCTCCTCGCCGGGGCCGAGGGTCAGGCTGACGCTGCGCTCGACGCCGCCCACGGTCTGCCAGCGCAGCTCCCAATGGCCCGCGGCCAAGCCGAGGGCCGCCGAGCCGTTGCGCGTGAGCGTGACCTGTTCGGTCTGGAGCGTGCGCTCGTGCCGCAGGGTGATCGTGCGCGTCTTCGCCCGCCAGCCCCGGCGGACGAGGCGCAGGCGCGCCCGCGGGAGGGTCTCGAGCACCATCGAGCGCAGGGGCCCCTCCCCGGAGGCCGGCACGAGCAGGTCCTCGAGGCGCCCGACGAGCTGTCCCTCCCGGTTCGCCCCGCGGGTCGCGATCAGGGTGTAGCGGCCGGGGGGCGCACCGCTGACCCGCTGCTCTGCCCCGATCGTCACGACGGCGCGGCGCACGAGGAGGCCGGCGTCATCGAATAGACGCACGCTGGCGCTCTCCCCCCGGCCGGCCTCCGCGGTGGTCTCGATCCGGAACGGAGCGCTCCCGGTCGCGAGCAGGCACAACGCGACGCGGCCCGCACCGACGCGCACCGGCGCCGGCAGGATGCCCGCGTCGCACTCGACGTCGGCCACCAGGGGGCCGCCGGGCACGTCCCGGAACAGGAAGGCCCCGCGCTGGTCCGTGCGCTCCTCCAGGGCCGCGTGGGGCACGATCCCCTCGCCCGCGTAGGCCGGGCGCGCGAGCCGCACGACCGCCCCGGACACCGGCTCTCCGTCCGGGCCGCGCAGGTCCCCGCCGACGACCCGCTTCGGCGCCATCAGGAAGTCCACCTCACGCTCACGCACGTCGGCGGGCAACCACACCCGGCGACGGCGCTGGGACTGGGGACGAGCCGGGGGTTCCACCGCGACCGTGACGAGACCGCAGGCCGGGATCTCGAGGTCGTAGCGGCCCTGGGCGTCGGTCTCCCCCTGGAATTCGAAGTGCTGGGGGGACAGCGGCTCCAGCAGGTCGTCGGCATACGCGCTCTCCGGCAAGAGGCCCGCACGGACCCGGTAGCCCGCGCAGGGTTCGCCGGCGTACGTGCGCACGACGCCGTGCACGCGGCCCGGCGCGGCACCCCCGAGGCGCACCTCCAGGTGGAGCACTTCGCCGGGTCGGGCGAAGGCCGCGTTCTCCTCCGACCACACCTCCTGGCGCCCGCGCGTCAGGCGGAGGGAGAGCTCGCGCCCGGCGGGTGCCGCCGGGAACGGGACCGCGCCGACCTGGTCGCTCACCCCCGTCCAGAACCGTTCGGCCATCCACTTCTGGGGCCGATTCCCGAGCCAGGTCCGGGCGCTCTGGACGGGGAAGCGACCCCGCAACTCGGCCGCGATGTCCGGCACGGGCGCGCCGGCGTGATCGCGGACGTGCACGACGATGCGCGCGGTCGCCTCGAGCCGGATCTCCTGGGCCGCCTCGGGCGTCGTCGCCAGCCAATCGAGCGGCGCGAGCGCCAACCCGACCCCGGGGACCTCGACCAACACCTCGGCGTTCTGCGCCCGCGCCTTCTCGACCGACGGCAGATCGAGGCGCAGGGTGCCGTCGGCCTCGGATTGGCACGTCGCGAACCAGGTGGCCCGCGCGGGGAAGGGCTGCGCGCTGGAGCGCCGCCAGAACGCGACTCCGACGTCGACCCCGGCCACGGCCCCCGCCCCTCCCCGGACCGACGGCAACGGGGGGAGCAAGCGCCCCCACCACACGCGCGGCTCGGTCCAGGTCGCGTCCCGTGCGGGGACCGCCGCCGCGCTGTCGGGCCTCCGCTCCGCGGACGGCTCCATTCGCCCGTCCACCGCGGGCAACCCCTCGGGGATGCCGACCGGCGGGGCAGCTGCTCCGGTCCCCCCGGGCGCTTCGACAGCCGCGACGGGAACCGGCCGCGCTGCGCTCACCCGGTCACTTCCCGACGGGCCGACCTGCCGAGCCACGAACCACAGCAGCCCCCCGAAGACGGCGAGGAGGACGGCGGTCATCGCCGTGCGGCGGTCGTTGCGCGGAGTACGGGTCACGGGTCGTGGAGCAGGGACGCACATCGAGCGTAACCCGGGACGGCGCAGGGCGGGCCGGCCGGACGGGCGGACCCTCTCTCCCCGGGACCTCGAGGAATAGCCCGCCCGCCGGTGGATGTACTACTCGACGAAGTCCGCGACCTGGAACGGAATCCACACCGAGCCGCCCTCGACGGGGACCCGCATGACCCGGTAGCCGTCGACGATCTCGAAGGAGTGCTGGATGATCCCGGTCTCGCGGTTGCCGATCGTCGGGAGTGCGAGGGCCGTGCCGTTCAGGTCGTAGGCTTGCACCTCGACGCCCGGTTTCCACGGGACGCGCTCTCCATCGACGACCGTGTCGACGCTGGTCTGGGTGTCCACCTCGGGACTGAACCGGAGCATCGTGACCCCCGGCGGGAGCTCGAGCTCCACCTTGCGGGTCGTGACGACGACCGTGCCGTTTGGACCGTCGAGGGGCTGTCCCAGGGCCACGCCGCGCTCGATCAAGCGCTCCACCTGGGCCTGGAAGCTCTCCCGCGCCAACGCGGCCGGCTCGCTGTCTGCGTGGGCTTCGAGGAATCCGGCGAGGGCGGCGAGGCTCTGGTCCTCCCCCAGGGCCTGCCAGGCGGCCTCGGCGCTCTGTTCGACCGCGCCTGCCCCGGCCTCCACGGCCTGGTCCACCGCTTCCTCTGCGAGCGTCGGCGGCGCCACCTCCGCGACCGCTTCCTGCACGGCCTCCACCGCTTCTTCGCTCGGTGCGGAGGCCTCGATCGTGTCCGGGGTCGGACCGTTCGCGGCCCGGGGCGGGTCGGGGGTGACCGCCTCCGCCGGCGTCGTACAGGCGGCGGCGGCGAGGGTGAGGAGAAGGCCGAGAGAACTTCGCATGGGGACCTCCGGATGCAAAGGGGCGACGGGGGTTCGGGCACGGGAGGGGCCACGGTCACCGGTGGCGCCGTCGAGCCGCGCTCGGCTCCCCCTCGTTCCCCGTTCTACTCGGTGACCCTGCGGAAGGGTTGCTGCTTCTTCGAGTCCCACAGGGATCCGGGCAAGGACGGTTCGCGGGCGCGGAGCGCGTCGTACTCGGGATTCGCCGCCCGGTCACCCCAGATTCCGAGCATCAGGCGCAGGCCCGGATCCCCTTCGGGGTATTGCCCGAGGTCGCCGGTCCGAGCGATCCAATCGGTCAGGATCTGTCGATGGCGCCGAAGCTCTTCGGCGTGATCCGCCCGATCCGCCAGGTTCACGAGCTCGTGCGGATCGTTCTCCAGGTCGTAGAGCTCCTCGGGCACCCGGTCCGTGCGGAAGTGCGCCGCCTGGTACGGATCGAGCTCCCCGTCTCGGAACTGGCGGCGCAGGGACCGGGTCAGGTCCCACTCGTCGCGGTAATTGGGTTGCAGCGCCGGCCGGTCGAGCAGGAAGTTCCGGATGTACTTGAAGCGCCGGGTGCGCACGGACCGAATGCGATCGATCGTGAAGTCGCAGCGGTCCCGGGCCGAGACGACGAACCCGCGCTCGACGGGGTCCGCGGCGAAGAGGTCGACCCCCTCGAAGTAGCTCGGAAGCTCGATGCCTGCCGCCGCCAGGGACGTGGCGCCGATGTCGAGGCCGCTCACCAGGCCGTCGCGCACCTCTCCTCTGTCCGCTTCGCGGACGCGATCCCCCCACCGAGCGATCAGCGGCACCCGAATACCGCCCTCGTACAGGAACTGCTTGTGCCGCAGGAACCGCATCCCGTGATCGGCGAAGAAGAACACCAACGTGTTCTCCAGGAGACCGTCCTCCTCGAGCCTCGCGAGGATCTCCCCCACCTCCCGGTCGGTGATCTGGACCGCCTCCAGATAGCGGGCCCAGGCCTCGACCATCTCCGGCGATTCGGGATAGTACGGAGGCAGCTCGACCCTCGAGCGGTCGATCGGATGCTGGACCTGCGCACGGAAGTCCTCGTCCCCCTTGAAGACATGCTTGCCCCCGAACAGCTGGATCTGTCCGAAGAACGGCTGGTCCCCGTCGGGCCGGTCCCGCCAATCGGTGCGGACCCCGCGCTTGCCGTAGAGGGGGTGCTCATCGAAGGCACCCGCGTACAACGCCTTTCGGTCGTACCAGAAGTTGTAGTCGTCCTTGCCGCTGTTGAAGGTGTAGTAGCCGGCCGCCCGAAAGAGCTCTGGCACCGTCGACACCGAGGGCGGCAGGTGGATCGCCGAATCAAGCGTCCGCGAGCTGTGGTGATTGTGCAGCCCCAGGGTGGTCTGCATGACGCCCGTGATCAGGGCCGAGCGACAGGGGGAGCAGACCGGCGCCGGCATGATCGCCGTGCGAAACAGGACCCCCTCCTCCGCCATCCGGTCGAGGACCGGCGTGCGGACTTCGGACTCGCCGTAGCTGCCGAGATGCGGCGACAGGTCCTCGGCGCAGATCCAGAGCACGTTCGGCCTGGACGTCCCCTGCGGTTCCGGCGCCGGATCCGGCGTCGCGCAGGCGGCCGGGAACGAGACCGTCCACACGAGGGCGGCGAGGACCGCGGGGATCGACCAGCGGATCGACCCGACCAGACCGAGGGATGGACAGGTTCGGACCCCGGAGCTGCACATGGTTCTCGTCCCGCGGAAGGGGTTTGCGGCTCGACCCGATCCCGACGGGGGAGCCCGGCGGGATGCAGCCTAGCAAAAACAGAACGGCGCCCGGTCCGGCCCCGGCGCCGCGGACCGCCGGCCCCGGGGTAGGAAGCCGACGCCTCCCCTTGTCCCCGCCCAGGCGGCCCGCTACCGTCGAGCCTGTCGTGCGCCCGTAGCTCAGCTGGATAGAGCATCCGCTTCCTAAGCGGAGGGTCGCAGGTTCGAATCCTGCCGGGCGTGCCAACTGTGGGTCGGTGGCAACTCGCACTCGGAGTGGAGCCCGGGGGGGGGATGCAGCGCGCTGGTGTCGCGGGGAGATACGGGGGGTCGTGGATTGCGACAGGGGTCGTGTCCAGGGGGAACCCGCGCTCGAGGATCTCGGTGAATTCTGAACCGCGAATCGCTGGCAGGTGGTTTGGCGTCGGTGTAAGGACCACAAACACCAACTGCGATGCGGATGGCCTCGATGAATCAGCAATGGATGAAATTCGGGAAGGTTCGACCCTCCCTGCTTCTGTTCCCCCTATTGGTTGCGGGGGCTCTTCCCGGCGCCTCGGCCCAGACCTGCCTGGGCGACGACGACCCCTCGGACTTCTCGTACCTGTCCGGCGGGGACATTCGCGAGGTCTTCCCGCTCGAACAGGACGGTGCCCCGCCCCTGTTGTGGACGGCCGGTGACGGGGCGCGCATCCGGTATTCGAGCGACGGCGGCGCTTCCTGGACCTTCCAGGACACTCCGACGGCCCAGAAACTGTTGGACATCACGTTCCTCGGCGACAACGCGAGCCCGCCGAACCCGATCGGCGGTTGGGCCTGCGGCGTCGGGGGTCGGGTCCTGGAGACCGACGGAGACGGCAGCGCCGGGTGGACGAAGATCGCCGACCTCACCGATGCCGACGACGAGCCGGCGGTCCTTTGGAGCGTGCACTTCGTGCCCAAGAGCGACGGCACGCCGCCCACCCTGGGCTTCGTGGGAGGTCTCTGGGTGTTCCAGTACCTCGACAAGACCAAGACCATCCCGCGCTGGAAGGACATCAAGGTCACGGACGCCGCCGGGAACGACGTCATGCTCAAGCACCTCGAGATCTACTCCCTCGAGGTGCTCGGCGACGAGGGCAACTGGATCGCCTACGCCGGGGCGGAGTACAAGCGGGACCCCCACCCCGAGGAGGAGGATGGGGACACCCTCGGCTCCGCGGTGCTACTGCGCACGGATTCGACCCAGGGCCCCGCGGACTGGAGTATCGTGTTCGACTTCAACTCCCTCGAGCCGACCTTTGACGAGCCCTGGGACCTGGGCTTCGCGAGCGACGACTTGGGCGAGACGACCGGTTGGATTTGCGGTGGGGCCGGGACGAACATCGGCAGCACGTGGTGCACCCTCGACGGCGGGGTGACCTGGACGCGCGAGGACCCCTTCAACTTCGAGCCCTCGGTCTACAACACCCTGTACGGCAACGCGGCCCTCGGGATGGGAGAAGCCCTGGCCTGCGGCTACGCGGGCGAGATCTGGCACCGCGATCCGCTGGCCAGTCCAGGGGGCGCCCAGCTCTTCACGTACCAGGGGGGGGTCGCGACGAATACCGCGGCCTTGGTCGGGGTCGACCAGGTCTCCGGTCTCGCGTACGGGCCCGGCCCCCAGCCCGGGGTGAACGTCCTGTACGGCATCGACACCGCCGGCTACCTGATCACCATCGACACCGGGACGGGGGCTCTCCTGAGCAGCACGCCCCTGAGCGTCACGCCCCAGTGGACCTACGCCTGCCCTCCTCCGAGTCAGCCCTATGACCAGTTGGAGTCCCACCTCGCGAACGCCCATATCTCTTGCCTGACCTTCGCCCCTACGACGCCGGGCGGACCCCTGGATCGGCTGCTGGGTGTGATCGACGGGCGCCGACTGGTGGAGATCGACACCGTCACCGGGGTCGTCACGCCCTTCTGCCGAGAGATCGGGGGCGCCGAGGTGCTCCTGGTGCGGTCCCTCGCCTACGACGCCGTCAGCGATTGCCTCGTGGCCTTCGAGGACCGCTCCGACGCGATCATCGCGATCGACCTGTCCGACGGGACCCAGATCGTCCCGGATCCCGGCGATCCGCCCCCCGCCTGTGTCCCCCAGGGGATCCTCTACGAATCGACGCAGACCGGGTGCGACGGGAACCGTCTCAAGGCGCTTCACGGCCTCGCCTTCGGCAGCTCGGGCAACCTGTATGGGGCCGACGCGGGTCTGGACAAGCTGTACGAGCTCGACCTGGTGAACGGCTGCGCCACGGAGCTCGCTGACCTGGAGACCGTCCTGGCCTCCTCGAGCGTCGAAGCCCTGGTCCACGACGGAGACCAGGGGGTGTGGTACGGGGTGCATCGCTCGATCGAGGCCTGGAACCGCGGCAAGGCGAAGCAGGTCGTCCCGGGCTCCGGAGGGAGCGGCTCGACGACCGTCAAGTTCACCGGACCGCTCGAGGCCGTCGCCGCCGAACGAAACGGGTCGCGCAAGGCCTGGGTCGCCGGTACGTCGGGCTTCCTGCGCCACTCGGCGACGCCGGACGATGCCGCCTCCTGGGCCAGCCAGGTCCAAGGAGCCTGCACGCCGGTCGGGCAAGAGCTCTATGAAACCCAGATGCGGGCCGAGAGCATCGCGGTCTTCGTCGAGCCCGACAGCGGCGGCGGGACCGGGGTCACGCGGCACATCGTGCTCGCGGGGAACTCCCCCAAGGGGCAGGCGCTCGTCCGCTCGGAGGACGGGGTCTTCTTCGAGGACGTGGCCGACGGGAACTTCGCCAAGGTCTCCTTCCAGGGGATCGCCACCAACGGGGCCGAGTCCGGCGTGGCCGTGGGCAAGAACGAGCTCTGGGCGACCACGGACGATTACGGCCAGACTTGGACGGACCGCAGACCGACCAATCCCAGCTCGCTGCACTTCCATGACGTCGCGTACCGCCAAGACGCCGGCGGTGCCGACGAGTACTGGGCGGTGGGCGCCCTGTCCGGGGACGCGGTGGTCTATCGCACCAGTGACCCCACCGTGGGCTGGACCCCCGTCTCCACCGGACTGAGCCTCGCGGGTTCGTTCAACGCCCTCTGCTTCGCCACGGCGACCGACTCCCAAATCTACATCGTCGGAGAAGACTCCAGTCCGGTGCCGAAGGCCCTGGCGATCCGCGGCACGGAGACGGCTCCGGGTGTCTGGCAGTGGTGCCACGACGACGACATCACGGGTCCGGCACTGCTCGACGTCGCCGCGGGCTTCCTCGCGAACGCCCCGACGACCGAGGTGATCTACGCATCCGGCAAGGACGGAACCCTCCGTAAGTGGGAGTTGGATATCTCCGGGACCGGCACCCAGTCCTGCCCCGGGGGCTTCGAGCCGCTGAATGGACTCCCCAGTTCGGTGGACACCTACACCTGGGACTTCAGCGCCCTCGCCTTCTACGAGCCCGACGGAGAGCTCCTGATCGGCTCGCAGTCCAGGGTCGACCGAGCCAAGCGACAAGGGGGCCGCGTCCTCTTCCACGACGGGAGCTCCTGGAACTGGAAGCAGGCGCGAACCTACAAGACCAGCACGGCCTTCGCGTTCTACACGGCTCCCAACGGCGAGGTGGTCGCATACATGATCGGCAAGTTGGAAGGCGCGGACGCCGACCAGGACTTCGGTGACTTCGCCGACACCTGCCTGGTGCTGTACGAGCCGCTCTAGGATCGACCGCCGCAGGTCCTCGGGGACCGGCGCGTCGAAGACCGGGAGAAACCGAGGGAGAGAATCGGGGACACGGGCTCTCGCACGCCCGTGTCCCCGTCCCTTCGGGGGCAGCCCTGACCCTCAGAAGCCCAGGAACAGGTCCAGGGCATTCGTCAAGACGCCGGGACTGTTGACGAAGCACTGGGTCGAGAAGGTGAAGCGCAGCAGGGACACATCGTTGGGGATCGGGATCTCGAAGCTCGCCAGCCCCGCGACGAGCCCGACGACTTGCACGTCGATGAAGGCGGACAGGGGATCGACCAGCAGCTCGCCGAAGGCGGTCGGGGTGCCGGTCAGGGGCTCTTGGTAGGCGAACTGGAACGCCAGCCCGCCGGCACCGATGGGGTTCCCATCCACGCTGGCGACCCAATCCTGCCCGAGCACCGGGAGATTCCCCGCGGAGTAGAGGACCGGGTTCCCTCCGCTCCCGTTGCGCTCGAAGACCGCCGCCTCGTCGGTCGTGACGAAGTCGACCAGGAACAGCCCTCCTCCGTTGGCCGCTTGGAACGTGTCCAGACCGGAGGCGCCCACCGCCAGGCGCAGGGTCGGGCCGCTGAGCCGGGCGACCGCGGATCCGAAGAAGTCCGGATACGCGTAGGCCCCGGAGAGCGCGGTGGTGTTCGCTTCGTCGAGGAGCTGCTGGTCGCGCACCGCGCCGGTGGCATCCAACGCCAGGACCCAGAGCGCACCCCCGCCGTAGGGGGACGGCGACCCGTTGGCCTGCATGCCGACGACGAGGTCCCCCACCCCGTCTCCGTTGATGTCTCCAATCCCCTCCAGGCCGGAGCCGAAGGACATGTTGTTGTCCAGGCTGGCGCTGAAGCCGCCGGCCCCGTCCCCGATGCGGGTCTGGTCCTTGACGGATCCATCGGCGTTCATGAGCACGGTCCAGATCTCCCCGGCCCCGGTCGAGGCGGCGTCCGACGCGCCGAAGGCCCCGATCGCGAGGTCCTCCACCCCGTCCCCGTCGAGGTCACCCGGACAGGCGATGTCGTTCCCGAAGAACGCCTGGAACCCCAGATCCCCGGTGAAGCCCGACAGCCCCTCGGAGATCTGGCGCTCTCCGATGACCATGTAATCCGGGCCCATGGAGAGCAACCAGACCGCCCCCTGGTTGATCTCCCCCCCCGGGGCGATGGCCCCGGTCGAGCCGACCACGAGGTCCCGGACGCCGTTCCCGTCGTAGTCCGCCACCTGGCGCAGCCCCGTTCCGAAGGCCGAGAAGATGCCCGCCGGACCGATGAAGCCCCCCTTTCCGGTGGAGATCTTGTGGCTCCCGACCAGGGAGCCGTCCGCCTCCAGGAACAGGATCCAGACGGCCCCTGACGGGAAGACGGCGCCGCTGTCCCCGGGCGCACCGACGGCGAGGTCGGCGACACCGTTCCCATCCACATCCCCGATGTTCTCGACCGAGCGCCCGAAGCTGTCGCCCTCCTCCAGGTCCTCCGCCAACCCCGGGGTCCCCTGGGACAGGAGCACCACCTGGTCGATGCCGCCGGCGGGGTCGAGGTACAGGAGGTACACCCCACCGGTCCGCTCCCCCGCCGGCTGAGCCCCCGTGGCTCCGACGGCCAGGTCCCGCACCCCGTTCCCGTCCATGTCGTCGATCTCGACCAGGGCGATCCCCATGGCGTCTCCGACGCCGGCCAGCCCGAACAGGTCGTCGGTGTTCGCATCGATCCGCTCCAAGCCGGTGACGTCGGCCAGTTGAGCGCAGGGAGAAGCCGGGAGAAGCGACAGGGCCAGCAGGGCACCGAGGGGGGCAAGGAGAGGTCTCATGGACCCGATCCTAGTGCCGAGCGCCCGAGCCAGATAGCCCTGCACCCGCACCTGTCCAGGACCGCCGCGGGCGCGCCGGGCGGATCCGGAGCCGGGGCGGTGAGGCCCCCGGTGGCAGCCGAAAGAAACGCGAGGAGATCCGTCCCACGCCACCGCGCCGGACACGAGGCGGCCGGCGAGGACACGCTCCACGCCGGGCGGGGAGTGCGTCATCCGCTGCTCGCCCTTCCCGGAACCTCCAGCCCCTCGAAACACCGCAATGAAGACCCCCCTCGTCGTCACCTTGGCACTCGCGATCCATGGGGCCGTCGTCTGGGCCGTCCTGGGCAATACCGGGTCCGCCAGCGAGACGCTCTGCTCGGTACACCCCGATTCCGATCTCCAGGCCGGTCCGTTGGGGTCCCTGGGGGCCGTCGACTCCCTCGAGAGCAGGATCGACCAACGCCTGCAACAGGCAATCCGTTTGGATGAGCGGGCAGCGGCCAAGCTCGAAGACCCGGACCTGCGCGCGGAAGCGCGGGCCCTGATCGAGGTGTTCCTCCAGGAGGAGCTGGCGCTCGAGCACCGCGAGGCCGCCCTCCTGCGCGGGGTCGCGGATCGCCTGCGCGCGGAGGGACAGGGCACCCTCGTGCCGGCCGGCACTCCGCTGGAACGCCGGGAGGACGTGTTCTCGCAGGTCAGTCGACAGGAGCCCGATGGCGCCACGAGCGTCGTCTCCATCGAGTACGGGGAAGCCCCCGCGGCGGAGGCGCTCCGGGCCGAGCGCAGGGCCCTGCATGCGGAGGGCGAACGGGCCCTCTTGAACCTGGTCGCCGAGGACGCCCAGGGCGCTCGCTGACCCCACTCGCCCGGAACGTCCAGCCCATCGACCCCAGAGCTCACCATGAAGATCCTCCTCCCCGTCCTCTTCGTCCTCTCCCCGTTGACCCTCGCCCTGGGCCTGACCGCCCTCCCGAGCCACTCGGCCAGCCTGGGGGACGCCTGCGCCTGCCCCCTGAAGGCCACCCCACAGTCCCCCGGCGGCAGCTCGACCTGCAACATCACGTGGACCTTCACGTACACCAGTGGTCCCGATGACGGCTACTGCAGCAGCGACTTCTGCGGGCCCGACCCCGAAAACTGCTCCTTCGCCGGCGTCTGGAAGCTCGAGTCCGCCGACAAGAACCAGGAGTGCGACATCGCGTTCTGCCGCTGGTACTGCCTGCCCACCGAGATCGACGATGGCTGCTTCTGGGAGTGCCAGACGATCGGCACGACCCCGATGAGCTTCGCCACGACCGAGTGGCTCGAATGCGGATCCAAGTACCCCTTGTCGAACACGCGCGGCCTGTACTTCTACGCGGACGACGACCCCACGACGGACCCCGACGGGAATCCGGAGATGGCCTACAGCAACGGCGGCATCTCCTTCACGTGCACGCCCTGCGCCGGCAGCCTCTGAGCTCCTGGGCACGGGACCGAGCCAACGATCCACAGCGTGGCTCCGGAGGGGGCGAGGTCTTTGCCTCGCCCCCGATGCAATAGGAACGGGGGCCCGTCGGGGACGGCCGGAAAGGCTAGGGAGCCAGGTCGACCACGACCGTCAGGCTGGCCCCGCTTTCTCTTGCCTGATAGCGGTTTTCGAACCGGACCGCGACTCCGGCTCGGCGGGCCATGCGCTCGACCGCGTCGGTAGGGAGAAACTCCAGGACGTCTTCGGAAGGCTCGGAACGCTCCATCGACGAGCGAGACCGCCCCTGGGTCAGGTCGCACTCGACCCACTCCGTCCCCGGAGGGGTATGCGGGCGAAGGAACTCCTCGACCGGCAACCCGTAGACCTCGAACGACCCGTCCGGACCCGTGACTCCGCCCGCGAACGGCAGAGGTGCCCCCAACAGGTCCTGGAGCTCGGGGAGAACTCGCTCCGCCAGCTCTTCGTCGAGCCCGATGGTCGCTCGCTCGTACGCCAGCCACCAGTGCTCGCCCGCCATACTGGGGTCGCCGAGCAGGGCCAAGGACTCGCAGGCCGCACGAAAGCGCTCCCCGGTATCGAGCCAGTCGGGGAGATCCGTCCCGAACAGGATCGGGAAGTTCGGGACGGGCTGTCCGCCCTCGTCCACCACGTTCACCGTTGCGGATCCGGATGCCCGTAGGGTGAAGGCGAGGGGGTCGTCCTCGTCCGCCGACGAGGCCGGATGGTGCCCTGCGGCCGCAACCAGGGCGGGGCGCATCCCCTCGGGGATTCTCGCGAGTCCTGCCCCGTTCGTCTGGACGTGGACCAGATCCCCCTCCGCGGAGACCGGCTCGAACACCACCGAGGCCTTCCAGAGCGCCTGCCCATCGGCCCCGACCACACGGAGCACCCGCGGCCCATCCTCGATGACGACCGGGGGTTCCTCGGAATCGTAGAACCCCTCGAAAATGACCTCCGACGCCGCAGGGACCGGTCCGCTCGCGTAGCGGCTCGGGATTTCCTTCCTCTCGGATCCTGATGCGTCGTCCGCCGCAGCGGTGTTCAGGGGATTCGGCCCGAACTCACCGCGGGTGGTCCACACGATCGCCGTGCAGATCGTCGCGGCGAGGAACAAGGAAGCACAGATGCGTCGGATCGACATGGTCGGAGAGGCCAAACAGCCTGTTCAGCAAGGGGGCAGAGGAATAAGGAGAAGCTACTGCACAGAAGGCACGCCCAGCAGGCACCGAGAGCACGAGGGCCTCGGCGATCCTCGAGGTGTGGCTCTTGCGCAGAGGACCCACACCAAAATAGACAGAACAGACCCGCTGTGCTCAGCGCGGCAGCGGATCCGGCAACAGGGCGAGCATTCCCATTTCCGGGACACCCGCCGATCCGGGGCGGGGCGCCCGTGGCCCGCATCCGAGTCCTGACCCGCCCCCTACCCCTGGTCCCGACCGGGTCACGAAGCCGTCAGGTCGAAGGCGGGTGTGGGCTGCAGAACGTTGTGCGGGCCCAGGGCGGCGACGTCGGTCTCGCCGCAGAGGGCCATCGTGACATCCAACTCTTGCTTCAGGATGCTCAGGGCACGCCGCACGCCCGGCTCTCCGCCCGCGCCGAGCCCGTAGACGAAGGCACGGCCCACCATGGTTCCCCGCGCTCCGAGCGCGAGGACCTTGAAGATGTCCATTCCGGTCCGAATCCCCGAATCGATCCAGACCTCCGTTTGGTCGCCGACGGCCTCCACGATCGGCACGAGCATGTCGATCGTCGCCGGGGCACCATCGAGCTGACGGCCACCGTGGTTCGACACGACGATGGCGTCCGCGCCCCTCGCCACGGCGATCCGCGCATCCTCCACGTCGTTGATGCCCTTCAGGATCAACTTCCCGCCCCACTGTTCGCGGATGAAGTCGACCGCTGACCAGTCCAGGGTGGGGTCGAACTGCTCGCTCGTCCACGCGCTCAGGCTGCGCATGTCCGTGACGCCCTTGACGTGCCCCACGATGTTGCCGAATCCACGGTTCTTGGTGCGCAACATCCCCAGGCCCCAGGTGGGCTTGGTCGCCATGTTCAGCATATTCCGCACCGTGAGCCTCGGAGGCGCGGACAGCCCATTCTCCAGATCCTTGTGGCGCTGCCCCAGCACCTGCAAGTCGAGCGTCAGAACGAGCGCGGAGCAACGGGCGGCCCGCGCCCGCTCGACCAGGTCGGAGACGAAATCCCGGTCCCGCAGCACATAGAGCTGAAACCAGAACGGAGCGGCCGCCCGCGCGGCGACCTCTTCGATCGAACAGATGCTCATCGTAGAGAGGACGAACGGAACGCCGAACGACTGGGCGGCACGGCAGGCCAAGACCTCTCCGTCGGCCCACTGCATCCCCGTCATGCCGACCGGCGCCAGGGCGACGGGCATGGAGACGTCCTCCCCGATCATCGTCGACTTCAAGCCGCGATCCGCGACGTTCCGACCCACCCGTTGGCGTAGCTTGTAGCGCGAGAACGCCCGTACGTTCTCGACGTAGGTCCCTTCCGTATAGGCACCGGAGTCGCAGTAGTCGAAGAACATCTTCGGAACGCGACGTCGGTACATCTGCCGAAGGTGCTCGATCGAAGGCGTCTTCCGGGGATTCATGGATCGGGTCTGGACCGTGCGTAGTGCTGTCGAGGACTCGGTGCGCGGGCCGCAACCTAGCGTCGGGGGACCCGGATCCGCAAGACGCAAGGCAGGCCCGGGGCTCGCCGCCGGCGCGCAGGGGAAGAGGGCGCGCCGAGCAGTGCGCCCTCCGACTCCCCTTCGCTCCGGGGCGGGGTGCCATGACCCGCGCCCGAGTCTGGACCGGAGGTCGGGGACCAGAGCGCGGATCGCGCTCCGTCCCCTTCCCCGGTCCCTCTCGCTCACTGTTCGCAGAGCTGACCGTCTGCGCCGCCGGTGCCGCTGTTGCCGTCGATCGGGATGCCGTCGACGCCGTCTTGCCCGACCGCGAGGTCGAAGCAGGAATCCCCACCCATGCCGCCCACGCCGGCGGTCGCGGATCCCCAGGATCCCGGGGATCCCCCGCTCCCGGGACTCTCCCCATCCCCGCCGTCACCACCGTTGCCGCCGTTGCCGCCGACCGCATTACCGCCGTCGCCGCCGTCACCGCCGGCGCCTGGAGTGAAGACATACACGGGTGGAGAGGACACGACGTACCCCCCGTCTCCGCCCATGCCCCCGTTTCCACCGGTTGCGTTTCCTCCCTTGCCACCGGTCCCACCCGGACCCCCGGTCCCCGGTTCGGGGCTGCAGCAATCGACACCATCGTCACCATCAACGGCATCCACGTTGTTGATCGCGTCGCCGCCGTCGCCGCCCTCTCCTCCGGAGGCCAGACGGAGGGCGTTCGGGTTGCTTCGAGGCACGTCATGCTGTCCGGCGGCTCCCTCGGCCCCGTCACCGCCCTCCAGGTCAATTCCATCGAAGCCATCGGCCCCGCCCGGGCACTCGCTCGCGGAGAACGCGGTGCCGAACCCAGGGAGCTCGGAGAAACGACCGTCCGCGGATCCCGCCCAAGCGAGCAAGGCCCGCGGGCTGACGCCCTCCCAATCTCCGGCCGTGGCGATCGCATCGCCCCCATCGCCACCGTGGCTCGGGCCCACCGAGATTCCGCCCGTCGACAGCCCGGAAAAGGCCGGCCCTCCATCTCCACCGCGCGCCAGCGCGAGATTTCTCGACCCGTGCGTGTAGGCCAAGCCGGTGATCCGCACGCTACCCCCCGGCCCCCCTTGGCCACCGGGAGCGCCCTCTCCCCCCTGTCCGCCCTGGACGCTTCCGTCCAGAATGACGACGGGGGCGGTCAACTGCACCTCGCTGCCGCCCAGCCCGGGCCGCTCCGCCCAATGCCCGTGCAGCGGACGCGGGATGCCGCCCCCTGCCGCCCCCACGATGTCCCCCTCGATCCGGAGGCGCCGCCCGGCTTCGAGGACGACCCCCGCCGCATCGCGCAGGTCCCCCGCCTCCCGCTCGAGCACCACGAGATCCCCACGGATCCAGACCTCGTCGGTAGCGGCCAACAACAGGTCCTCATCGACGAAGACGGTGCATCCCTCGGGAACCAGGACGCTCTGGACGATCATCTGCCCGCCGATGCGGGCCCCGTCGGGCAAGACGAGCCGCTCCCCGAGGACGGCCTCCGAACCGGCCTGACGCGAGGCACTCCCCGGCGCATGGGCAGCCGGTTCGGAGGAAACGGAGAGAGGCGTGAGGGCACCCGTCAACAGACAGGCGGCGAAGGGCAGGAAGGCCATGGGGTTCTTCTGGTTGCGGTGTTCTTGGAAAAATCGCACGCAGCCAGAGTGTCGGGGGCCCGGCCCTTGGCCGGAAAATCCATGGCTCTCTTGCCAGCCTTCGGCACTCGGGAAGACCTACGGCACCGGGCCCCATCGCCAACGCGCCATGGGACGGTCGGCACGGAGAGGGTGCCACTGCCGCTGGTCCCACCCCTCTGGCATACCGCACCTCGAGACCTCGCGCCGATCAAGGCTCCCCGCCCCCCTGTGTGACGAGCTGAGCCAGGGTTTACTTCCAGGCTTCGCGGAAGTCCCACCCGAAGTTGTCGAGGCCGCTCGGATGCTCGTTCGATCCGTGTGCGGCGTCTCGCGTCGCTCGATCCTGGAAGACCTCGACCCGCTCGAACACCCCATCGTTGTCGGCGTCGACGAGCGCGACCTCGGGGAAGGTCGGGGCAGAGAAGGAGTCGCCCTCGGCTCGGGGACTCGTGTAGTAGACGCGCCGATGGTCCTCGCGAATCTCCCCCCAAAGACGCTTGGACAGCGCAAGCTCGGGGATGTCCTCTTCGGTGAACAGGACCGCCCACCCGTAGTTGGGAGAGAGCAGGTCAAACTGGACGACCCGCCGCGGGTCGTAGGTGAGCGCGAGCAGATAGCGACCTTCGGTGTCGGTCTCGATCGACCAGAGCCCACCGAAGTCCACCCCCTCGTACACCGGTTCACGCGTCGGCGCCTCACGAGCGCTGAACCGACCCGGTGCCGGCAGCAAATCCGAGGGATTGACGAACGTGCCGCCGCGAGGCTCGAGGCTCCAGTCGGGGAACCCGGGTCGAGCTTGTCCGATCGGAGTAGGCGGTGGAAGGACCAGCTCCAACTGCCCGACCATACGTGGAACAGTGACCCGCTCGATGATGTCAACCAACCCGCCGGACTCGTCCTCGTAGTAACCGTACAAGAACAGATCGGCCCCACCCTGCCGCCCACGCGCGCGGAGCATCGTATACGGAGTCGGAACGTGCAACTCGAAGTCGACGAAGCGGTCCAGGGTTGGATCGTACTCGCGCTCGGTCACATTCACTCCGCTCACCCCACCGGAGGCGTACCGCTTGGCATCCTCCCGATCGAGGGGTGGCGAATAACTCAGGTATCGGGCAGCGTCGTAAGTCGTCAGGGTGCCCACGTTCGACTGGGGATTCCAGTAGCCCATGCCAGCGGGGAAAGCGTTGGATTGCGGGGCAGGAGCGAGAGCACTTTCCGTAAGACGCGGAACGACCAGGGCCACCGCGACGGCAGCGACCACCAAGGCAAGAGCTGTCCGTTGCATATCAGGTCCCACACTCTGGGCATTCCGGAATCAGCCCAGGGAAAGGTAGGCCGCAGCCCATCCTGGCGTGCTGAAGAACCGCAGGAGGGGCGCCAGGAAACGCCTCGTCCGCATGCTTGTACTCGTGATAGAGGACGACCACGAAGATCCCCGCGAGGTTCGCGGCATACGACGCGCCCACCGCCGAGAAGAAGGATCGCATAGACAAAGGATGGTTATCGGTCACGGCCCAGAACAAGCCACTGAGCGAAGCTACACTCCGACCGCCATACCCTGCAACCGGAGACTCCGGTTGACCCTGGCAACAGGAAGGGCTGCCGAGAGGGACGCTCCAGTGGAGTACTTGGGCGCCTTGCCAGGCGAACGGGAGCACTTGAAGGACTGTAAAAACCGCGAGAAGCAGAACACCCGTCCGAAGATGTCCGAGTGCTCCTGAGCTGTTCCAGCGTAGCGCTTGGCAGCCAGACGCAGCCGCCGATCGGTCTCCGCATGGTTCTCGAGCACTGTGCCGGCGCCGAAGCCGGAGGCAGGCCAGGCAGCCCAGGACTCGAACAAGCATGATATTCGCTCGCCGCACAAAAGAACGGTCGCACTCCAGTCAGTTCTAGGCGCGGTGCTTCGTCTTATGACGTGGCTGGACTCTGGACCGCTTACTCCCCTTCTTCTCAGGCTGTCTGTCACAGGCCGGCCTTGGTAGGATCCCTGCACCACTGCCACGTCCCGGCATTCCCTTCGGGCGCGCAGACTGAACATCTCTCCCACATTTTGTGTTCGGTTGCACATGTAACCGACTGCTCCTTCCATGGCACTGCTTTCCTTGAACACCCTCGCGGCCCACCTCTAACCTCTGGGGATTGCGCTGCTCCTCCTGGGCGACGGCACGGAGGTCCACGCTGCGTCGACCAACCCTGCGCCCTCTGTTCACGGTCACTCAAGGCTCTCCCCAGCAAGATGCGCTCGACATGCTCGCGCCCCTCTGTCGGCTTTACTTCGACGTGGAGGACGTGTACGGCAAGAACAGAGCGCTGGCGATCAAGGCCGGGTGTACCAGTCCGATGCCTCCCCTGATTCCCATCTGCCCCTGTTGCTGAGGAGCCTTCCATCATGAGCAAGGTGTCGACGTTCGCCGTTGTGGGGATCCTTCTGGTCTCCGGCATCGCTACGGCCGTCTCTCTTCGACGGCAGCAGAGCGGGACTATTCCCTCCCCCCTGACGGACAACATCCCCTCCGAGTTGGCTACGGAGATGTATCGACCCTGGCCGTTCAGTTACGGGTTGGCCTCGTCGGACAACCTGCGGCGGTCCACGGATTGGACCATAGGGGACCGCGCGCTGACCCTCAGGTGGGGCGAGCAGGATCCAGATGTTCCCGAGGTCTGGAGCGTGATCGACAAGATCGAGACCTTCGGATACCAGATCACGGCGTCGACCTCGCGCGAGGGAGGCGACGAGCTCTACGTCGCGGGGATCACTCCGAACGGCAACACGGTCATCGAGAAGTGGACGCTCGCGCCACGCGATGGCGGGTATCACCTGCAGACGGTGTCGGGCACTCCTGCCGCGCTGGGAACTCCGCTGCCGACCCACCAGTCCGCGGAGCTGCTGAACGGCGGCGCATACACCGTCGCCTCCTCGGCCGGCGACTATCCGTCGGCCGTGCGCCTGACGGTCTATGCGGGAACGGACTTCGGCATCGTCCGAACGATGCAAGTGGACCCGGAAGGCCGCGCCCTGCTGTTCATCACGTACCCGGACCAGACCCTGCGCCAGATCGACTTCACGACCCAGCCGGACCCGACGCTCTCCGTGCTGCACACCACCGCGGAGATCGCCGAGTTGACGGATGCCGCGCGGCTCGAGGTGCTCGAACATTCCTCGGAGGGAAGAAAGTGGGTCATCTCCGCGCACAAGACCACCGCTCTCGTCGCCCCCGGCCTGAAGACCATCCTGCTGCACGACGCGGACAACGACGGACTCCTGGAAACGCACTCCGTGCTGGACGACGAAGGTTTGGAGGCGGCGGGCTACGACCTGACCGACGAGGACACCTGGGCGGAGTACTTCGTGCTCGACCAGGGGTTCGACTGGTAAGGAGCGGCGTTGCCACACGGCCCAGATCGAGTCGCTTGTTCTCCGACTCCGACCCCATCCACGCGGTATCGCAACGTACGCTGGCCGCCCGACTCTCAAACAGCCGCCTCAGGACCTCGCATCCGAGCGCTGCCTCGAGAACCTGAGCATTCCAGCTCCCCTCTCAACTCGACCCCGGTGTCCGCTGAATCGGGGGCAGGTCAAGGCAGCCCAGGACTCACATGGACTTTGGTACCTGTTTTGGGGGCGGGTCACTGTCACCTCGAGCGGCAGTAGGCCGGTGCCGGGGACGGCCGGGCCGACAGGGCGTTCGAGAGGCTGCGCCTCTCAAGGAGCCTATCGATTGTCGACTGACGGTCAGTCCAGCATTAGCGTCTCGCCGGGCGCCCCAGGGCCGACCGCGGAGCTCTCACTTACAACGTATATAAGTCCCGGAGCGATCCCTGCAAACCAGGCAATCCCATCCCCGTCGGGCTTGGCCCAATAGACAGGTACCGTATCGATGTTGCTGGAGAGACGCACAGCCATCGGGACTAGCTCATCGCTTTCTGCTCTGACCCCGATTCGCACGGCGGGCTCCAGAAGCAGCCGTAGGTCTTCGTCGACTCCGGCACGAAGCGTGCCTGCCAGATTTGCATCACCTCCTCGGTTCGTGGTGGCGACAAGCAATCCGCCCGGCTCGACACTGATCTCGGCGGATTGGTCTACCTCGCTCACTTGTGAGGATCCGGCAGGATAGATCGTCGTTGAGATCTCCTCGATGATCCTCCCGTCGTTTCCGAGTGAAACGAGAATCAGGGGTGCGCTGGAGTATCGCTCCGCGTCGAACGGGGGATACTCGAGGAAGACACGCGTTGGGAGCCCGGGCTTCGGAAGGTATGAAAGCGGTAGAACCTGCTCTTCGGGCAGACGGGCCAAGGACTGTCGAGGTCTCTGGAGCTCCACTTGTGGTTGCGAGGCATAGGACTCGCTGGAGATGGAACCCGAGCAAACTCCCGTCGCCGTGGGGCCATAAAGCGCCAGGGGGAGCCCAAAGGTGACCTTCGCTTGAGCGAGCGCGTGAGATTCCAGGTTGCCGTCGAGGCCGACCCAACTGAGATCGACGTGCACGGATAGATCTCCGGGCTCTAGCTCAGCTTCATCGGGCACATTCAAGAGAAGGTCGAGGCGGTTCGCGGCCCGTATCAGCTCGATGTCCCCCAAGTTCATCTCCACAGCAGGATCCGGCTCGAAGACGCTGGTCGCGACCACGGCATAGGTGTCTTCGCCCCGCAGCTCGCCCCTCCAATGGCACCGGACTTGGTAGGTCTGTCCGTCGCATGGAGCGAAGAGATCGAACGTTCCTCCAGGGGCTTCCGCTTCAATCTCGCCCACGAGCTCGAACCAGATGTTCGGAGTGGCGGTCTCATCGAGGACGTGAACACGCAGCAATTCGACCTTCCCAGGTTGTGGCGATCCCGAGACCAAAAGCCTTCCCCGAACATGGGCCAGGGCGTGCAGATTGATGCGAACCGAGTCTGGCGTGGGGCCCTCCGGCTCCCAATGGACAATGGCAGAGACGCCGCGTGGAGCATCGGCGCGGACTACGGAAGATCCGTCTGCCATTTGCTCCAGTACCTGCTGCTCGTGTGAGGGGAGGATTGTGGCCGGTCGACTCGATCGTAGGACTCCCAGGCGGTAACGACCCTTCCGAGGGGGCACGATTCGGTGAGTGCCGGCGCCCTCCAGCATGACAACCTTGGCCCCCAAGGACTCCAGCTTCCCCTCCAAGACGAGGCGAGTCAGAGTTTCATGCCAATGGGCCGAGTCCAGGTGGTTGTGCTCGGAGGGGAACACCACAACCTCGGCCCAGGTGCTCTGGCCTTCTGATCGTCCCGAGTCAGACGACTCGCCGGGCGTGACCTCCACGGCGAGCCCCGCGGGGTCATCTTCCCCTGGTTCACCCGGTTGCCGCACTGCAGAGCGAGCACCCGTCCCGGGCGCGCCTGCCTCGACCTGTGAGCCGGGAGAACCACTCTCACTGGGAGAGATCTGAGGATCGGAGCTGGGGAGAGATCCCTGCCCATCGTCTCGCGCAAAGAGGGACAGGGCGAGGAGCAAAAGAGCCGTGACCAAAGCCAAGCCGACAAGAGCTCCTAGAGGCGCTCGGCGGCGACTGGGTCCTCCGCGGTCCGCGATCATCGCTCGGTTCCAGTACGGTCCCACTGGCAACGAGCATACCTGGACTTGGTGGAGGCTGGGGCTCTGCCCCAGGAAGTGCTGCAAGGGCGTGCCCGCATCCGATCACTCTCCTCCATTTCCTTCTTGGTCCAGGCAAATCGTCACATCCGCGGCCACGCCACATGCTCCGGCAGTCTTGGCCGAGAACACCACGATTCCACTCGTGCCCACGACCGCCTTGACGTCGAAGTGGACATAGGTCTCGTGAAGGACTCACTCGTACAGCTCGTCCCTAGGGGAAGATCGGACGTCGCCTTGAGGAGAATGACTCGACCTGGGGTGTCTCGAACGACCTCTGCTAGGTCGTCTGATGAGGACTGAACAAAGGTGCCGTAACCGAACGCACCATCGATGCGCGCGTTGAACGGGTCGAATGAGCTCACGGGATTGTTCGGGCCGGCTCCGCGCGAGTTGACGACCATGATCTGGCCCTTGATCTCAGGCTCGGTCGCCGAGTATTCGAGGGCGCCGATTGCCGCCATGAACGCTTCTGATTGGACGGTGATTTCTCCGACCAGGGTCTCCGTGGTTTCCCACTCTACGACTCCCCGGCCTCGTAGCTCTCCGTTGAGAGAGGTCGTGCCTCCTGCCGCTCCGTAGTAGGTGTACGTCACTTTGCTGAACGGAGTCACCTGACCGTTCCCGAGCTCGACTCTGGCGACCTTGTCTTAGGTCTTTCATGTGCGTGGCGATTCAAAAAGATCCAGGCTGATACTGGTGAGTCGTTCAAAAGGGGACTTTCAGCAGCTAGGCAGTGTGGGGTTTGGTGGACTGCTTGTCCACGGACTGGGACTGAAGACCAAGTGAGCTGGCCTGGGGGTCACGTGAAGCAGATTGGAGGCCATTCCCAAGCCTGCTGCCGAAGCGACTTGCGAGCCGCTCGAAGCGTTACGTGGGCCTGCGAATCTTCGTCGCCCCACGCATCGAACGGAGCATTAGGTTCGTGCCCTCGTGGGTAGGCGCGTGCAGGAAGCGCGCTCACCAAAACGCGCTCCACCATTGGCCATGTCTCGGTCGGGGGCACCCTCGCCCCGCTCGCCAGGAAGGTCCGGAAGCGGATCGAGAAGCTGCTGCTCACCCGCGTCCGCGCTCGCTGCCTGGAGGCCCAGTGTCCGCTTCGCTCCGTCTGGGCCTCCAAGCAGCGGGCCCGGAGCACCTGGCGGGCAGCCCAGGACCCACATGGACTCTGGTAGCGGTATCGGGGGCGGGTCAACGTCGCCCCCCAGGTCGTACGAGCATTGGCGCGGCACTCGACGCCGCTCCTCACCAACGGGCGCTACACCCATCTCCGGAAGGACGAGGAGCGAGAGGCGCTCGAGCATCTCCCGGACCTCCGGGGCTACGGAGACGGCGAAATCGGGGCGGTCTCCGCGACCGGTACGGAATCCGAAATGCGACTCGGCGTCTTGGTCTCCACAGCTTGGTCCCAGAGCAGAGGATTCCTGGC
>CAAKHF010000018.1:689435-704447 GCA_901007745.1 Hippocampus kuda
GGGCGGGGGTTTTCGGGAGAATCAGGCCGCGGGAAACGGGGGAATCCCGTTTAGGGGGCGGAGGCGGAGTCTCCTGCGGCGTTCGCGCGGCGGGGAACACCGACTCCTCTTGGTCGGCACTCTTCTCCCTGAGTGTTCGGCTGAGGGGGAACCGAAAGGGAGATCGGAGGCGTGTTCGGGGCAACTCGGACGCGCCTCTCTCCTAGGGCCCCGGGCCCTTCGGGTGCGGCCGGCGCGCTACAGGATCTGGCCCCGGGACGAGTAGTTCGAGAGGGGCTTGCGGGTGATCTCGCCGGTGTCCGGGCAGTACACGTTGCAGTGGTCGTACGGGGAGGCGTACAGGTGCAGGGAGACCGCGGACGCGTCCTTGTGGGCCGGGCGCACGACGTGCAAGCCGATGTCGTCGGAGATGTACGCGACCTGACCGGCGGTGAAGCTCTGGGTGCTCTTGGGATCGAGGGGCCCGGGGGACACCTCCTCCGGGCGGCAATAGCGCAGCTCCTCCATGTCGCCCTCCAGCACGGCCATCCAACAGTCCTGTCCCTCGTGGTTGTGGATCGGGCTCTTTTGCTCCTTGCCCCAACAGAGAACCAAGAGCTGGAACGAGTCCGTGCGCGCGACTTCGTTGCGGGTGTAGCCCACCTCGGACCACATCGCGAGGGTGCGCCAGTCGTCGTTGTGACGCGCGTACTCCCCCAGGAGCTCGCTGATGCGCTTGCCGGAACAACGCGCAGCGAAGCCCGCTTCGAGCTCTTCCACCAGGGCGTCCAGCGCCGGGACCGCGACCGTCATCGCCCGCTCCTCCCTTCGATCCGTGCCGCGGGCGAACACGTCCCTCGGGGACATGGGGAACAGACGAGCGTGTGGCGATCGAGCTGCATGGGGAGAAGCGACAAGCGGGAACGGGGGTGGACGGATCCGGCCGCCGGGGGCCGGGTCAGGCCAGTTTAGCAGGTCCTTTTTGGGCCGGCCCGCTCAGAGCAGCTCGATTCCCTCGGGGACGCAGCTGTACAGGATGCAGGGGGGATTGCCGGGCCCGGTGGGCTCGGTGGCGACCCCCAGGGCCACCGGGGCGTGGGTGCTGCCGGGGTCGTAGTGCACGTGCTCGCCGGCCCGGTACGTGCCCGCCTCGTCGCGGTAGCCGCCGCACAGCACCAACACGTCCTCGCTGCCCACGTGCCGATGGGGCCGGTAGCCCCGACCCGGACCCATGCGGATCAGCACGCTGGCCCCCCCACGCCGCGCGCCCGCTGCCGCCGCGGCCCCCGCCGCGTCCTCGATCCACAGGGGCAGCCAATCGACCCCCTCCACCTTGGTCCGGCGCCAGGGGAGCGCGTCGCCGTAGCCCTCCAGGGACAGTCCTTCGATTCGCATGGGGCGAGCCTAGCCACAGGACCGTCCCCGGGCTCCGGTCGTGGATCGATTCTGCCGAAGAGCCTCCCGGGTCCCCCACCGGCCCGCTCCCGCCGCCGGTGCCGCGACCCCGGAGGAACCCGCCATGCCCCTCGACCCCCGCGCCAAACACACCCTCCCGCGCCTGACGGAGATGGTCCTTCTGCGCGCCCTGTCGGGGGAGGTCGCCCAGGGCCTGTTGGATGCCGCCGAAGCCCTGGGGGCCAGCGCGACGGCCGTCTGGTGCCGGCTCGCCACGGACACCGCCGACGCCATCGGCCCCACGGATCGGTCCTGGGTGCCACTCCGCCGGCGTGGAGACGGGAAACTCTTTCCCAATGATGGGACAATCGTCGCGGTCTTGGACGGAAGCTTGCACTGCACGCCCCCCGGTTCCCTGGTGGTCGTCGGAGGTGGCCAGGCCGGGATCGGTTTGGTGCTCGCCGGATGGAGCGACGGGTCTGCCCTCCCATCGGAAAACCCCGACAGACCACGCGCAGACCACGAAGAACGCGTGGATCTGCTCGATGCGTTGGTGCAACTCGTCGCGAGCCTGGACGAGATCGGCGCACCCGCGATCGGCGAACTCGAAGCCCTCGGACCCTTGCTTCCCGACCCGCAAGACGGGGACCCGGACGCCTTCGACATCCCCCCCCAGGAGGGCGAAGAATGGGGTTCCGACGAGGCCGCGTAAGGGCTCCGCATCCGTTCGGTTATCCCCCTCTTCGGTAGGCCTACGGCGCTAGCGCAGAACAGCCCAGGACGGGATCGTGCGGTGCGTTTTTCCGCGGTTTTCTCTTCCCCGACCCGCCCACCGGTCTATCTTTGCCTTCGGAGGGAGTTCGCTCCCTCCATGAGTGTCTGTCGAGAGGCGACTGGATTTTTAGCGAGCAGTCCGGCCGCCCGGGAAGCTTGGCAGACTCTCCTCTCTCCCTCGGGCCGGTGATTGGCAAGGATCACCGGCCCCCTTTTTTTTTGGCCCAACGCCTGACGGCGTTGGAGCGATTTTTGGCCCTCGGGTGCCGATGGGGTTGGCGGTGTTGGAGCGGTTTTTGGCCCTCGGGTGCCGATGGGGTTGGCGGCGTTGGAGTGGGTTTTGGGCCGCGGGTGCCGAGAGGGTTGGGGTGGGTTTTGGGTGCGTGGGTGAGGGGTTAGCTTTGGATGGGGAGGGAGTTGGGGGGTGGGGATTGGGTGGGGTGGAAGGCGCCGTAGTGGCGGCCGGTGAGGTCGAAGACTTGGATGCGGGAGGCGAGGCGGTCGAGGATGGCGAGACGGGAGTCGCGTTCGGTGGTGGACTCTTCGACCGCTAGGGAAAGGGGGTCTTCGACGTGCTCTTCGGGGCGGTCGGGGTGCAGGTCTTGGGGTTCGATCAGGTGGTGGATGGTGTGGCCGGCGGAGGAGCACAGGAGGACGCCGCCGGCGCCGCAGAGGAGGATGCGGTCGTCGGAGAGGAAGGCGATGTCGGTGGGACGGAAGCCGGGTTGGCCGGGGCGGAAGGCGAAGTGGAAGTCGAGGTCGCGGAAGATCTGCACGCGGTCGGCTTCGCGTTCGGCGACGGCGAGGAAGCGGCCGCGGCGGGCGATCCCGGCCAGTCCTTCGAAGCGGCCGTGGGGATTGCCGAGGGGGCGAAGGGTGGCGTGGAGGACGCCTTCGCCGGTGAAGAGTTGGAGGGCGTGGCGGCGGGTTCCGCCGGAACCGATGCAGAGCTCGAGGTGATCGGAGTCTCCGCTGGCCACCAGGGCGGTCGGCCGGCGGACGCGGCCGGGGGTGTCCGCCTGGGCTTCGGCGCTCGGCTGGTCTTCGAGGGGTTGGTCGAGGGCGAGACCCAACCCGCCGAGCTCGCGGCCAAACACGCTGAAGCGACGGACCCGCGAACAGGCCTCGTCGGCGACCCAGAGGTTCCGGTCGTCGTCCAGGGACAGGCCGGAGACGGTCGCGCGGCCGATGCGCTCGTCGCGGAAGGAGAACCCGCGCGACAGGGCGCGACCGTTCCAATCGAAGGGGACGATGTGCGCGGTCTTCTCGTGCCAGCCCACCCACAGGGTTCCGCGGTGCAAGTGCAGCGCGCCACTCACGCGGCTTCGGACTCCCCTCGAGGGGCACGCAAGCCCTGCCGCGGGGGCCCGGTGGACCGCCTGAGCGCAGGTGCCGCTCGACCCTTGTCAGCGTTCATCGCGAGAGTCTACTCGGGACGGCCCGAGTCGGGGTCGCGGGCCCCCGGTCGAGTCCGGGATCAGCGCCCGGCGACGCGGCCGGTGCTCGGGTCCAACAGGGGACCGGGCTGCCGTACCAGGCCCGAGGCCCCCCGCTCGAGCCGCTCTTGTCCGCCGGGGTGGGTCCAATCCAGGCTCCCCTCCAGGACCTGGATCTCCAGGCCCTCCACCGAGGTGCTCAGGCGGACGGAGCCACCGGTGGTGTTCGCGTAGCCGTACTGGGTCGCGATCCGGACCCGGCCTTCGACGTCGAGCCGGCCGCGCTTGAAGCGGATCCGGAAGTCCCCGGGCTCCTCCACCAGCACGGCGGTCTCCGCCCCGAGCCGCAACGCGGAGCCGGCCCCGGTGAGCACCGCGGCGCCCAGGGGTCCGGTCACCAACCAATCGCCGGTCACCAGCTCGCCCTCGTCGTCGCCGCGGGACAGTTGCTTGGTCCCGGCCTGTACCGAGCCGCTCTCCCAGGTGGCCCCCAGGGTCGGCTTCTGCATCCAACCGGGCAGGCGGGTGACGAGGGTGATCAACAGGGCCGTGCCCAACACCCCCCGCAACCAATAGCCCCGCCGGTTGTGCCCGAAGGACCCCACTCGAAACGGCAGAGCACGCGCTTCGGTGCGGCGCTGGCGGCGGGCGCGTTCGAAGCGGGCATCCGAGAGCGCGCGCCCGACTTGGGCCGTCGTCGCGACGGCCGTGCGGTACGCGGTGCGGCACTCCCCACAGGCCAGGATGTGGGCGCGGAACAGGGCCTGCTCCTCGGCCCCCAGGCCGCCCTTCACGTGGCGCGGCAACAGGACGCCCGCCTGGGCGCAGTCGATTCCGCCCGCGTCACCGCGCTCCGCTCGTCCGCTCTCGGTCACCTGGATGGTCCTCCCCCTCCCCCATCGGGCGAACGGCGCGGTTCCTTGAGCCCCAGGACCTACTCCGAACGCGAGCCCCGCAGGTGGGCTTCCACGGCCGCCGCCGCCGCCGCGTGGGCGATCTCGTTCGGGTGGTGATCGGTCGGGTGCACCCAGAGGGCGACCGCCTCCTGACCCCGCCAGGCCTCGAAGACCTCGACGACCCCCAGCCCGAGCTCCTCGGCCGCGGCGCGCACCGCGGCGTAGGCCTCCAGCAGGGGATGCTCGTCGTCGAGCTGGATCAGCTCCGGGAAGATCACCACGTCCAGGGGCACGCCGGCCTCTGCGCAGGCCGCGGCCATGTCCGCCAACCCCGCGCGCCAGGCCTCGAAGTGCGGCGTACCCGGGGTCGCCGCACGGCCGTAGATCGCGGTGGTCAAGCCGTCGACCCGGCGCTTGGCCAGGGCCCGTTGCACCAGGGCCACCAGGCGCGAGCGGGCGGCCCAACCGCGCGGCGCGCCGAACAGCTCGTCGTGCAGCTCGTTCTCGTCGATGCCACGCCACAGCTCGTCCTGGGGGTCGTCGGTCTCCTCGGCGACCAGGAGGTCGTTCAGGAAGAACCCGTAGAGCACCCGGTCGGGGTCCCAGTCCAGGGCGCGGTGTCGCAGGGTCAGCGCGACCTCGTCCACGTCGTAGCCGCTGACCGCGAAGTTCACGACCTCCGCCCGGCCGGGCGGGCCGTCCGCCGGTGGGGCCGGCAGCTCCTCCGGCCGCGCGTTCAGCCGGGCCTCCAGCACCGCCCCCCAGCTCGCTCCGTAGGGCACGCCGTGTCCGAAGGTGAAGGAGTCCCCCACCAGGGCGAGGCGCAGGGTGTCCGCCGGTTTCGTGCGCTCGCGCAGGGGGCCACGGTAGCCGGCGGCGTTGATCTCCACCTCGACGCATCCCTCGGCGTCGAAGTAGGGCCGGACCCAGGGTTCGCGCGCGTCGTAGCACATCCGAAAGCGCGTGCCCGGCCGCAGCACCCCACGCACCTCGGCGAGGGCCGGGTCCTCGCTCGGGGCGAGCAAGAGCGAGCGGGCCTCCGGCGGCAGCTCCTGCCAACGCCCGTCGTGGAACAGGCGCACGTGGTACGGGGCGAGGGCCGGCGCGGGCTCGACGAGGAGGCGCACGGCCAGCTCCGCCGCGGCGCCGGCGACGGCGGCGGCCCCCAACAAAACCGCACAGCGGACCAGCAGTTTGCGTGCAGCCATCGGGATCCCGCCGGAGCGCCGTCAGTCCGCCAGGCGCTCGAGCCCCGCGCGCAGGCGGGCGCCGGTGCGCTCCGGCCCCAGGAGGACCATCACGTCGAACAGGTCCGGCCCGCCGGCCATCCCGGTCAACGCGCAGCGCAGGGGCATGAACAGGGCCGGGAACTTGAGCCCCTGCTCCTTCACCCAGGCCCGGGTCTCGTCCCGCAGGGCGGCGGCGTCGAGCGTGCCGTCCGGCGCCGCGCCGAGACGCGGCTCCAGCCATTGCCGATACGCCCCGAGGACCTTCAGGCCCTCCGCCTGCTTGCGCACGTTCGCCAGGGCCTTGTCGGCGAACTCGACCCCCTCGTCCGGCGCGAACAGGTAGGCCAGTTGGTCGGGCACCTCCGCGTACAGGCGCACGCGCTCCTGCACCGTCGCGCAGGCGGCCTGGTACCAAGCGCTGCGCTCGGCCAGGCTGTCCTCGGTCAGCAGGCCGGCGGCGATCACGAAGGGTGCGGCCCGCTCGGCGAAGCGCTCGAGGGGCTCGGCGTGGGCGTACTCGCCGGCCATCCACAGGAACTTCTCGGGGTCGAAGATCGCCCCGCGCTTGCCGACCCCGCTCGGGTCGAAGTTCTCGACGAGCTGATCCAGGCCGAACACCTCGGTCTTGTCGTCCAGGGCCCAACCCTGCAAACAGAGGAAGTTCACGACCGCCTCGGGGGGGTAGCCCTTTTCCCTGTAGTCCTGCAGGGCGGTGTCGCCGGTGCGCTTCGAGAGCTTCTTGCCGTCGGTCCCCAGCATCAGCGGCAGGTGTGCGAAGGCCGGCGGCTCCAGGTCCAGGGCCCCGTACAGGAGTACCTGCTTGGGGGTGTTCGTCAGGTGCTCCTCGCCCCGCAGGACGTGGGTGATCTGCATGTCCGTGTCGTCCACGACGACCACGAAGTTGTAGGTCGGGACGCCGCTGCTGCGCACCATCACCCAGTCCTCGACCTCCGCGTTGGGGAAGGCCACGTCCCCCCGGATCTCGTCCCGCAGGCGCGTCTCGCCCTCGGGGACCTTGAAGCGCAGCACGGCCTCATCCCCGGCCTTGATGCGCTCCAGGGCCTCGGCCAGGGGCCGGTCACGCCAGGGGCTGCGATACCCGGCCGTCGCTCCCGCGGCCCGCTGCTCTTCGCGGTGCCGCTCGAGGTTCTCGGGGGGGTCGAAGCACCAAAAGGCCTTGCCGGCCTCGGTCAATTGGTTGGCCACGTCCTCGTAGCGCTCGAAGCGCTCCGTCTGGCGATAGGGCCCGAAGTCCCCGCCGACGTCGGGGCCCTCGTCCCAATGGAGGCCCAACCAACGGAGGCCGTCCAGGATCAGACGCTCGTTCTCCGGCGTGGAGCGCTCCGCATCGGTGTCTTCGATGCGCAGCAGGAACTGGCCGCCATGCCGGCGAGCATAGGCCCAGGCGAAGAGGGCCGTGCGTGCGCCCCCGATGTGGAGCTTGCCCGTGGGGCTCGGCGCGAAGCGCGTGCGGATAGGGTCGGTCACGGTGGAGGGGTGCGGGAGTCGGACACCGCGTGGATCCCGGCGGGACCCGAGGGGCAGACCCGAAGAGGCGGCGGTGGGTGAGGACGCAGAGGATACGCCCCCGACCCGGGCCGGAAAAGGCGACCCGGACCCGGTGGCGGAAACCCGCCCCTCAGGCGCTGGCGCGCGAGCGCGTGCCGACCGGGTAGCGCTCGTTCAGGGAGGGCCGCGGGTCCTCGGGGAGCCTGCTCCGCCCGTCGTCCGGACGCCGCTCGTCGGCGTCGGTCCGCGTCCGCGGAACCGCCGCGGGCGGCCGGGGCGGCACGCGCCCCATCCGATGGACCGCGATCATCAGGGACAGGATGAACGCCGCCGTCGAGAACCCCAGGAAGGTCGGGATGAGGTGCTCCGGCAGCTCGATGTGAACGTGGCCGGTCCACAGGGCCTGCACCGCCGCGCAGGCCCACAGGCCCAGGAGCGGCGAGATCATCGCGAGGGGCAGCAGCACGTAGGTGCGCAGGTAGGTGCCCAGGACCTCCGCGGGCCGCAGCCGCTCCTTCCCCAGCTCGATCCGTTCGGGGTCGGTCCAGCCCACCCCGAGGAGGCTGCCGACGCGACCCAGGGCTCCCGCGCGTCGCCGAGGCAGAATTCCCTCGAAGGCGTAGCGCACCGCGCGGACAGGCAGCAGCGGGAAGTACGCCACGCGCAACCACGAGGTCGCGGTCGCCGTTCCGTCCGGAGCGTGGCGCCAACCCAGGGGGGCCAGGCCGGTTCCGTTCAGGGCCTGGAGCAGCATCGCGCGCGGTCCTTCGAGGAGGGGGTCATCGCCTGGGGGATCGGGTTCCGCCCGGGCCGGTCTGAAGGGGAACCGAGAAACCGGTTCACCCCGGGGGTTTGCGTTGGGAACCGGCAGAACTCGAACTAGATTGCTGGCGTGAACGACTCGACCCCCCGATCCGGCGACGCGGGCCAGGCCCCGGCCGGCTCTTCCGCAACTCCCGAGCTCCTCCGGCGCCCCGATCGCGCGCTGCTACGCCAGGTCCCCAAGGTGCTCCTGCACGAGCACTTGGACGGCGGCCTACGGCCCGCGACGGTCCTGGAACTGGCCCAGGCGGCCGGCTACGAAGAGCTCCCCCACCAGGACCCGACCGCCCTCGGAGAGTGGTTCCACGCCGGCGCCGACCGCAAGAGCCTCCCGCTGTACCTGGAGGGGTTCCGGCACACGATCGCCGTGATGCAGAGCGCCCCCGCCCTCGAGCGGGTGGCCTACGAATTCGTCGAGGACATGGCCCAGGACGGCGTGGTGTACGCGGAGGTCCGCTTCGCCCCCCACTTCCACACCGCCGGCGGCCTGGGGCTCGACGGGGTCATGGTCGCGGTCCTGAACGGCCTGAAGCACGGGAAAACGGACTTCGGCTCCGACGTGCGCCTGATCGTCTGCGGGATGCGGAACGAGAGCCCCGACCTGTCGGTCCAATTGGTGGAGCTGGCCCTGGCCTACCGGGAACAGGGCTGCGTCGGCTTCGACCTGGCGGGCGAGGAGGCCGGCCACCCGGCGAAGGAGCACATCCGGGCCTTCCAACTGGCCCACCGCAAGAACTTCGCCGTGACGATCCACGCCGGCGAGAGTTTCGGGCCCGAGAGCATCTGGCAGGCCCTGCAATACTGCGGCGCCCACCGCATCGGACACGGCACGCGACTCGTCGAAGACCTGGTGATCTACGAAGGCCAAGTCATCAAGGTGGGCTCCTTGGCCCAGTACGTGCTGGACCATCGGATCCCCCTCGAGATCTGCCTGCAGAGCAACGTGCACACCGGGGCGACCCCCTCGATCGCCGAGCACCCGTTCCCGCTGTTCGCCGAGCTCGGCTTCCGGCTGTCGCTCAACACCGACAACCGGCTGATGAGCGCCACCTCGATGACCGACGAGTACGTCGTCGCCGCCGAGGCCTACGGCTGCACCCTCGACGACCTGGAGACCCTGACGATCAACGGGATGAAGTCGGCCTTCGCGCACTACGACGAGCGCTGCCGAATCATCTTCGAGGAAATCAAGGAGGGGTACCGGACCCTGCGGGCCGAGCACGGCCTGCCGCCGCGCCAGAAGTACGGCGAGTCCCAGCGGTGACTGCCCCGGACATCCCCGCGGCCGAGCTGCGCGCAGTCCGCCAGCACGCCCCCCAGGCCTTCGCCGGACAGGTCGAGCTCCTGGAGCTCGAGAGCCGCGTCCTGGGCGACAACCCCCTGGGGGACCCCGCGGTCCGCGAGCTACCGGTCTACAGCCCTCCCTCCAGCGCGGACCGGGCGGCCGACCTGCCCCTGCTCCTGGTGCTGCCGGGGTACACCGGCAACGGGCGCGGCTGGTTCGAGCCCCACCCCTGGTGGCCGGGCTGGGTCCTGGGCTTCGACCGCGCCGTCGCGACGGGACAGGCCCCCGCGGTGCGCCTGGCGGTCCCCGATTGCATGACGCGCCTGGGGGGCAGCCAGTACGTGGACTCCTCCGCCGTCGGCGCCTACGCCACCCACGTGACGGACGAGCTCGTGCCCCTGCTGCTGGAGCGCTACCCGGGCGCCGCCGGCCGCGTCGGCATCCTGGGCAAATCCTCGGGGGGCTTCGGCGCCCTGCGCCTGGCCATGCACCGGCCCGACCGGTTCCAGGCCTGCGCCTCCATCAGCGGCGACTGCGCCTTCGACCAACACTACCCCCACGAGTTCCTCAGCTGCCTGCGGGGCCTGGTGGCCTTCGACGGCGACCCCTGCGCCTTCCTCGCAGCCTTCGCCCAGACGCCGAACCTCGGGGGAGATGGCCACGCGGTGATCTACACCCTGGCCTGTGCCGCCTGCTACTCCCCCAACCCCGCGGCACCCCTGGGTTTCGACCTGCCCTTCGACCTGCACACGGGCGAGTTGATCCAGGAGGTCTGGCAACGCTGGTTGGGCTTCGACCCCCTGAACCTGTTGGAGCAGCACGCCGAGGCCCTGTCGGCCCTGCGCCTGCTCTGGATCGAATGCGGCCTGGCGGACGAGTTCCACCTGCAATGGGGCGCCCGCCGCCTGGCCCGCGAGCTCCAGCGCCTCGGCATCCCCCACCGGCACGTCGAGCACCCCGGCGGACACCGCGGCATCGACGCGCGCTACAGCGAGGTCGTGGGCGCCCTGGCCCGGGCCCTGGGGTCGGACTAGGCGGAGCCCTACGGGACCGACCGCGGGCCGAGCGGTCCGGTCAGTCGGCCGCCCGGGGACCGAGCACCTCCGCCGCGCGGTCCAACATCGCCTGCGGCCCCAGGGGCCACTCGATCAGACGCCAGGCGGGCTGCTTCGCGTCCGGCCGCACCAGGGCGCGCGCCACGTCACCCCCCTCCGCGATCCCGATCCACGCGCAGGAGCCCCGGAACACGCTGATCCGGACGAACGTCTCCTCCGACCGGGGTGCCCCTGGATCCCACTTCCACAGGGACGTCGACGAGTGGAACGGAGAGCTCTGCAACGAGGCGACCAGAATCGTCCCGTCGGCTGCGGCCTGGTCGAAGTGCACCACGTCCAGGTCCCCCCCCAGGATCCCGCTCGTTCCGTCGGCGTCGGTCAGGACGAGCCTCCCCTGGGGAGAAGAGGCCGCGAGGCCGCCGGAGCTCGAGCGACTCCAGGTCAGGAGCCGGCCGTCCCCGATCCAGGCGCACCGTCGGATCCGGGCGCTGTGGGGTCGCAATCGTTCCACCGCCACCCCGCGCAACGGGTCCCGCCACAGGTACAGCTGGGACCCCCGCGTCACGGCGATGCCCCGCAGCCCTTCGTCCAACGCGAGTCCGCCTGCGGGCCCGGCCGAGCCGCCGCCCCAGGCCGAGGAACTGCGGGCGGGTTCCGCCGGGACCTCGATCCGCAGCGCGAGCACGGGGCCGTCTTCCCGGACCTGCCAGATCCGGAGGACATCCCCCTGCAGGACGCCGAACCAACCCCCATCGGGCGAGAAGGCCGGGGATCGACCCGGCTCGTCGGAGTCCAGCAGTTCGTAGTCGACCCCACGCTCCAGGTCCCGCAGCTCGACTCCACCCCCGGAACCCAGTGCGCCGAGCCACCGGCCGTCACCGGACAGGGCGACCGTCGCGGGGGCCGAGTCGCTGACCGCCACGGGAGCGCCGCCGCAGACCTCGGCCGCCTTCCACGCGGACAACCGCGAATCGGCGTCCCAACCCAGGAACCTGTCCCCGTCCGCGGACAACCGGATCCGCGTGATCGACTCGGGCACCGGGCAGAGGGTCACCGGCTCGGCCTCGCCCGCGCCGTTGCGTCGGAGAAAGAACGGAGGCAGGCGGTTGTTCGACCAACCCCCGGACCGGCGCTCGAGCAGAAGCGCGTCTCCGCCCCGCGATCCGCGGATCGTCTTCACGGCCTCCGGCATCCCCTCGACGGAGAGGACGGCGCTGGCCGCCGGCGCGGTCCGCAGGGGCCACAGCATGCGAGTCCCCGCCGCGGAGGTGGTCCACCAGCCACCCCGCGACCAGGTCAGGGACAGGATCCTCGACCCGTGCCCCCGGAAGCGCTCCTGGGGGTTGCTCCCCAGGACCTCCGAGCTCGGCTGAAGGGCCCAGGACTGGAGCTCCCGTTGCTCCGTCGCCAACGCGACGTGCGTTCCGTCCGCGTTCAACGCGAAGGCACGGATCGGAGCCTCGCACAGGATCGTCCGCGCCGGAGGGTCGGCGGGCGCGAACTCGGTCCCACGCCACGCGAGGAGCGTGCGGTCGTCCCGGGCGAGGATCCAATCCCCGCGCTGGTGCAGCTCGTCCACGGACTCGCGCACGGGGATGCCGACCCACGAGCCCTCCTGCGGCTCGGCAGCGAGATCCCAGGCGCCCAAGGTGCCGTCGTTGCCCACCGACAACAGCCACCTGCCGGCGGCGATCGCGAGGCGCGGTGAAGCGTCGTCCAAGAAGGCCGCGGCCCGGGCGCTGATCCCGGCCCCTGCCCGGGCACGGATCAACCCGGGGCTCGCGAAGCGCGTCGTGCTCCCGCCGACCGTCGCCGAGCCCCACAGGTCCCAGGCCCCGTCCCCCAGGACCCGATAGACGCGGAGCCCCCGCGGCCCGGCGACGGCCACGTGACCCCTGCGTGGATCCACCACGATGGAATCGGGCCATTCCTCCCAGCGATCCACCGTCGTCGTGTCGCCCCCGTCCAGGGGCGTCGACTGAACCACGCCGTCGACCGAGGTGCTCAGAACGAGCTCGAGCTCCCCGTGGAACCCGAGCGCCGACACGGCATCCGCGTGCGTCGTCAGGGGCTCCCCGGAGGCTCCGCGCTCCGGATCGAGCGGGTCCAGCAGCCAGACCTCCCCCGCCAAGGTCCCGGCGACGAGGCGGAGGCCGTCCGCGGAGACCCCCAGCACCGTCACGCGGGATCCCAAGTCGACGTGGCCCCGCGCTGCGGGGGTCGCCTGTTCGGCCGGTGTCCGGTAGAGGTCGAGGCCACCGCCGGAGTCCGCGAGGGCGACCCACCCGCCGCCCGGGTCACCGACCGAGACCGTCGGCGTCTCCGCGGACTGTCCCAACACCCGCCCCGAGACCCGGCCCAGGGCGGCGAACAGCTCCGCCTCGGCGGACGCGGTCTCCAAGCGCTCGCTGTCCGCGAGCTCTAAGGCCGTCCGCGCGACCCGCAAAGACTGGAGCGGCGCTTCGTCGCCCAGGGCCGCGGACTCCGCCACCCGCCGGCTGACCTCCTCGCGCAGCCGGCGCGACTCGGCCGCGTCGAGCTCTTCCCCACGCTCGGACAGGGCGCCCTGCAACAGGAGGACGAGGCCTACCAGCACGGCGAGCGCCGCTCCGACGCCCCGGCGCCAACGCGACGCTCGCTTCTGCCGCGCCTCCCGCTCCCGCGCGTGGATCGGGGCGATCTCGGACACCCGACGCCCGAGCAAGCGGGCGACCAGCTTGACGCACTCGTCCTCGAAAAGCCGCCCGGTGGCCCGTCTCCGCCAGAGCCCGCGTCCCCGGAGGTCGAGCCAACTGCCGAGGTCGAGGCGACCGTCGACGACGGCCTGTGGAAACACCGTATCGGGGGACCCCTGGGGGCCGCCCTCCGTCACGGCGAGATGGATCGGCCGGTCCGGGCGATGCTCGCGGAACCAGCGGACCTCGAACTCGACCCACTTCGACTCGCAGGCGCCCGGCCCGCACAGCACGAGCAGCGCTCGGCTCTGCCCCAGGGCCTGGGTGATGGCCTCCTCGACCGGCCGGACACGGCGCGCACCGCTCGACGCCGAAGCGAAGTCCTCCCCGTCGAAGCAAACCCGCAGGGGCCCCACGGAAGGGGCGGCCACCCGTTCGTGGAACCCGGCCAGGAACCCGCACACCCGCCGCGCCACGCGATAGTCCGAGGCGGTCGAGTAGCTCAGGAAGACGTCGTACCCGCGCCCGTCCGGCGAGGCCGCGGAGCCGGCCTGCGACACCGCCTCTTCCTCCGAGGTCCCCATGGGTGCGCGCCGCTGCGTCAGTCCTCGCCGGGTCCCGGCGGGTTGATGCGCACGGTGATCACGACTTGCATGCCCGGGGCCGGGCGGCTGCCACCCGTCGTCGCGCTGGGGTCGGGATTGATCACGAAGTCGTCGGGGTCGAAGCGGAGCCGCGGGGCGTCCGGGGGTTGGTCGTCCTGGGGCGGGTTGATGCGGAGGAAGCCGAGCCGCAGGTCCTCGGGGTTGGCGCCGTCCACGATCTGGGCCGCCTGTCGGCGGCAGTAGTCGAGGAGCAACGGGCAGAAGTCGCGGTCTCCGTCGGCGGGCTGGAAGCTGGCCAAACCGTCCTCCCCCTCTCCTTCTCCCCCTTCTCCCTCGCCGGTGGCGATCTCTTCGCGGTCCTCCCCGTCCCCGAGGGGATTGCTGGGGGCCGGCGGGCGCTCGCGGTCGGGCTCTTCCCCAACCGTCTCGCGGTCGGTCAGGTTGCCGTCCTTGTCGTACCACTCGGTCGACTGGTGGATGATGTTCCCGTCGGGGTCCGTGATGATGTTGACGCGCGTCGCTTCGCCCGTGGACCAGGTGTAGACCGACTCCTGTTCCTGGGCTCCGTCGCGGTCGACGTCGATCCGGTGGACGTACTCTCCCTTGACCCCGTCGCTCGACACTGCCGTCCCCCGGAACACGACGACCGTGTTTCCGAAGGCGACGAGCGAGGAACCCGAGGGCAGGTCCGCCGCCAGGGGATCGTCGTCGCCGAACCCCTCGAGCTGTCCCGCGTCGGACCAGGGCACCAGATCGATGACCTCGATGCCGAAGTCACGCAGCAGGTCCATCCCGAGGACCCCGTGGAACTGGTCGTCGAAGCCGAGCTCGCGGAAGCGTTCGATCCCCGGCAACACGGCGTGGAGCTTCGAGCGCATCTCCTCCGCCAGTCCCAGGACCTTCGTGATCCCCTCGCGGTCCTCCAAACCATGGATCACGAGCTCGTGGGACTCCTCGGAGTCGCCCGCGCACCCTGTCACCAGCAACCCCCCCAGAAGCAGGATCGGAAGGGTCGACGGTGCGAAACGGTGGAGGATCTGCATGGCACTGAGGCGCTCTCCCGGGGCGCGAGCGTTCGGACTGGGCTACGCGACGATAGCCGACCACGACGCCCGCGTGTCGCGATTCCCAGGTGTCGACCCGGACGCGAAACGGGTGCGGCAACAGCGCCGCACCCGCACGCATGACCCTCAGCGCTCGCAGGCGGCCGAGCGCCGGCCGGATCGTCCTAGTGCCCTGAACCAGAAGTTCGCCGACAGTACGGGGCACCTCGCGCGCGCCAGCTGCGTTGCGGCTTCCTCGGCGTAGCTACGGCTACGCTGTCGTCACCGTGCCTTGCTGGCCCACACGAG
>CAAKHF010000019.1:0-13555 GCA_901007745.1 Hippocampus kuda
GCGGCCCTAGCCCCCTTCCCTCACGAGTGGCTTCGGTGTGGCCCTGCGGGGGTTGATCAGGTGTCTCTTGGGATCAAGGCTTCGATTCCCGGGCAAATCCGCGGTGATAGGAGCCTCCCGAGGGCCCTTTCGGCGCGCATGATCGGGCATTGTTCGTGCTGGAGGCATGCCTGCGCCTGACTGCCCTTCGGCAGCTGGTCGCTGGGCCGTCTTTGGCGAGCTCGCTTGGTCAGGTTGGTGCGATCCGACTCCAGGCGTGCAGCAGGACCTCTCGGTGCGGCCAGCTCTCGCTCATCGAGATCCAGATGCGGCGTACCGTGACGCGGATTCGAGCTCCGATCTTCAGGAGCCTCAGCCGGATCGTTGTGCACTGTGATCGGGCCATCTCCGTTCCCTCGAGCCCGATTCGGCGGAGTTCGCTCAGGAGCACGTAGGCAAACGAAGAGAAGTACAGCCGGACCTGATTGGCGCGCATTACATGACAGCTCGTCCGATCGGCGAAGAGGCCAAGCTGTTGCTCCTTGATCCGGTTCTCCATGTCCCCTCTCGCACAGTACACCTCCTCGTAGAGCTCCCGGCCTTCGTGCTCGTCTTCTGCCATCGAAGTCACGATGAAGCGGGGATTCGATCCGCGGGCCAGATGCTCGGCCTTTCCGACGACCCGACGCGATCTCGACCAGCTCTCACGCGTCCGATACTCGAAGCTCTTGAAGAGCCGCTCCGCACCCCCTGAGCGTTCATGCTCGAGCCGTACTTGCTCGAGCTCAGAGGAGATCGCCTCGACCAGACGGTCGTTTCTAGCGATTCCAAGCACGAAATCGACCCCGTCCTGCTCCTCGCACCAGGACATCAGCCAGTCTCGACAAAAGCCGGAGTCTGCGCGAATCACGATGCGGGTCTCGGGCCAAGCCGCCCGGATTCTCGGGACGATGCGCTCCAGCTCTTCGAGACTGCCCGCCGCTCCGTCCTGGTTCGCCGTCCGCAGGCGAGCACAGAGCAGGTGGTCGCCTGCGAAGATGTACAGGGGCATGTAGCAGTAGCAGTCGTAGTACCCGTGGAAGAAGCGGCCCTGCTGGCGTCCGTGGATCGGATCATCGGTCGCGTCCAGGTCGAGGACTACCTCCTCAGGAGGGTCGTCATGAGCCTCCAAGAAGAGGTCGACCAGCAGCTTGTCGACAGCGTCGGTGTCGAGCCCGATTCGGCAGTACCGGTCTCCCGCGGCCAGCCCTGGATGCGACAGCTCGAGCCGATGCAGCGTCGCAGGCGCGGCGAGCGATTGCTCCTTCGGCTCGCGCTTGCCCGCAATCGCAGCCAGCAACGGATCCAGCCGCAAGTGCTCGTGGTCATTCACGTCTTCGTAGCCCAGCGCGATCGCCAGCACCCGCTGTGAGACCATCTGATGGACGGTGTGCTCAATGCGATCTGGGCTTCGGTGATCGACGAAACAGGCGCTGAGCCGACGCAGAATTCGACGCCGCTCCTCCAGCCTCCCCAGGAGCAAGACCCCCGCATCCGAGGTGATGTCTCCGCCGTCGAAGCGCGCGGTGAATTCACGGCGCCCAGGGGCCTTGGAACGAAGCTCGACCGGGGTACACTCTGTCATCGCAACCGCCGTGCGTGGATGTAACGAGGGAGGTGAAGTACCCGCGTTATCCCACGAACGGCGGTTCGTTAACAGGGGGCTGGTGAGGAATCCGGGCTAGCGCCTGCCCCCGAGGAAGGACCAGGTGCTCTTGTGCTGGGGTCTGATCGACTTTTCCCTCGCCGCAGCCATCGAACCCATAAAGAGCCCACCTCGAGAACTGGAGAGCCAGTCTGGTCGCGAAGGGCACCAAGCCCCGCACGGCCCAGGATGCCCATGACAGGGCCGACAAGCTGCTGCAGGCCGCCGGAGTCGATTCCTGGCGCCAGGTCGACGCCGAGGCCGTCCAGGCCGCGTCCGCGGTCCTAGCGCGCGAGAGAGACCACTCCAGCCGCACCCAAGGGGCGTACATCGCGACGGCGAAGCAGTTCAGTCGGTGGATGCACATGACCAGACCTTCCACGGACGATCCCCTGCGATCGCTCGTCAAGCCCCGAGTTCAGACCCGGTACCGCCGCGATTGGGTCTACCCGCGTGTGCTCGAGGAGGCCAAGGTGCTACTCCAGTGCGTCGGTCAGTCCCTCGGTGGGGGCAGAGATTCCAGGCCCGCGGGAGTGCGCTGGCGGGGGAACGAGCCCGGAGTCCGCCCGCGCCGAGACCCGCCGACTCAGGAGGTCGCGGAGCTGTTCGGGGGGGCTGTCGAGGGGCTCTGATCTGACCGCAGGCGGGGCACAGTGGTCCGGGCTGGCATGGGCCCTGGGCCAGGATGACCAAGATCCAAGGGGCGGGGCGGGGCGTCTCAAGGGGCGTCTTGGGGGTCCAGAGCGAGCTGACCCAGCGTAGAAGGAGATAGATTAGCCAGAGATACCTTGGAGCACTCTGATCAGGAGCTGGTGGTGATTCCATTGAATAGATCAAGGAGGAAAACCTGCCCTAAGGGACATATGTGGCGGGAGATGTGGTCCAAAATTGGACACAAATCATCAAAAGAGAATTATACACGATGCGGAGTCGCGTGTCGAGGCCAGTCAGGGGGCCATATATGCCCCCATGAAACCGCGACGCTGGATTCCTACTGGAGGCTGATCGTCGAGACCGTCTCCCGCAGCGTCTCCAGGTCCCTTCTGTCGTAGCGCTTCGTCGTTGAGGGGTCGGAGTGCCCCACGATCTTTGCCACCTGGAGCACGTCCCCGGTCTGGGCCAGCAGCTCGGTGACGCAGCCGCGCCGCAGGTCGTGGCACGAGACGTGCCCGATGCCGGCGACCTCGGCGAGTCGGGTGACCCGGTAGGCCAGGGCTGCGCGGCTCATGCGATCGCGCCGGATCTTCCCGCCCTTGGTGACCGGGTGGAGGAGGGGCCCGGGCTCGCGTCCGCGGTAGGCGATCCAGTCCTCGAGGAGGGCCAGGACGTCGCGCGAGGCGGGGACCTCCCTGGTCTTGCCCCCCTTGCCACGGACGCGGAGGACATCGCCCTGGAGGTCCTCGAGGTCAAGGCCGGCCGCTTCGCTGACACGGAGCCCGGCGCCGTACATCAGCGCGATCATGGCGCGATCGAGCGCAGCCGACGCGGGGGCCTTCCTGTGGGCCTGCGACGCCCCCGCACTGCGGAGCATCTGCCGGGCCTCTTTCGGCGTGACTGCGCGGCCGGCCAGGGTGCGCTCCTGGCGCGGGAGCTTCATCGGGTGGAGGGCTCGGTCCCGCTTGTCCGCGTCGAAGCGGTCGAGGGACCACGCTTCATGCACGACCAGCCGGAGCACGGTGGCCACGAGCTCGCAGTAGGCCGGCGAGGCCCCCTTTGTCTCGTGGAGCTGCGAGACGTGGGCAAAGAGGGCCTGGTACCCGTGCCCCGTGACCCGGTCCCAGGGGAGCGCGAGCGCGGCCTTGATCGCGTCCGAGCCCTCAAGCCCCGCAACCGCCTCGGGTTGGGCTTCACGGACCAGCCGGACGAGCGCGTAGGCGTAGGCGGTGCGCGTGTTGGTCGAAGCCTGCCGGGCGAGCAGTGCGGCGGCCGGGTTCGGGGCGCTGACCTGGATCGCCGGAGCGGCGAAGGGCGCAGCTTCGATGTCGCGCCTTTTCATCACCTGAAATTGCCACCTCAATTCTCCTTGCGAACAGGTGTTCCCGGTTTTCTACCCAGTTGGGGATCGCCTAGGTTGACGTGTTTCCCAGCATAAGTGACCCTGGACACCAGCCCTACCTCTACTTTGCACACAGATGATCCGGATTCTCGCTCGCCGTCATCGTCGCCGCGTCTCCCTGCTCGCGGCCGCCGCTTCGCTCTGCCTGTTCATGTGGTGGGGGCTGCCTGCCGCGGCACCGTCGAGTAGCGCGCAGCCGGCCGCCAGTAATCCGAGCGCTCAGCCTCCGCTCCGGCAGGGCGAGACCGTCATTCCGCCTTCGTTGGGTCAGCACTGCACGGACTGTCCGGAACAGGCGATCCTGTTCGAGGACGAGATGCTGGAGGACATCCCGTTCTGTCAGGCGGGTGTGGCGACCTTCCCCGCGAGTGCAGGATGCCTGCCCGGTGCGGGGACGCCACCCATGGATCCCTTTGGGACGTCGCCGGGGCAGGGGGGCAACTGTGATTGGGTGGTCTGTGTCTGCTGGGATTTGATCCGAAACGGGTTTCAGTTCATCGCCACGGTCGGCTCCTCGCTTTGCGGAGAGGAAACCGACGACTGCGAGTGCTCGGCCTACAATCCGCCCCCGACGATCTTCGGCCACAACACCGGGTGCATCGCTTTCCCCTACCTGGACCAAAACGGTGACATGGAGCCCTGGCCGAACGACTCGAATGAGTGGACGGGCAGCGGCAACAACGGCTGGCCCTGGGAAGATGGCGACTGGGCCGATACGGACGGGGACCTGATCCCCGACATCTACGACATCACGCCCGGGCAGCTGGACGAACAGGGACGACCCGTGATCAAGAACGGGATCCTGCCCAATTATACGGGGGGTGGCGCAAAGGGCTTCTTCGAGGCCCTGTACGCGGAGTACTTGTTCAACCACGTGGGAGTCCAGGAGCCGCCCCTGGCTGCCGCCGCGCTGGCAACGCTCGCGAACTTCGACGACGTGGTCTCCGACCTGAACGGAGACGGGATCCTGATGCTGGATGAGGCGATCTCCGGAATGGTCGATGCGGTTATCAGCGACCAGATCCTGTTCACGTCCCAATGGGGCGGTTGGACTGGTTTCGGGCTACCCGACGAGGACAGAAAGGCGCAATTCGAGTCGATGATGGGCGATCTCGGCGCGATCCACGGCAAGGTACACTTCATCGCAGGGATCCTGAGCCTGATTGCGCCGGGTGTCTTGGAGGGGGAGTTCGGGGGTTGGCTGAGTGGTCTCCTAAAAGACCTGAGCGCGGTGCGGGGCCTGCGAGAATCGACGAAGGAAGAGGTCTTTTCGATCACCGACGGCGGGGCCGGACGCTCGGTTGAACGCACGATCGTCGATCACTACTCCGGCGTGGAGATGAAGTTCGACGACGAGCTGGGCAATTCTCTGTTCGAGGGAGACCCTGGGGCCTTCTCCCGGGCTCGCGAGGGTCTTCATGTCGCCGCCGGCGATCCCGTCATTCTGAGCAGCGGTGAGTTCCGGCACTCGGCTGTAGACCTGAACGTCGCGGGGCGCGGTCTGGATCTGATGATCGAGCGGCACTACGGCAGCCGCACGAACCGGCGCGGCATCGTCGGCCGCAACTGGACTTTCAATTACCTGGACGGGTTTGCGCACCTGGCGAAGGGAACGGATGGCCAGGTGAAGTTCATCACGGTGTTTTGGGGCGACGGCCACCAGAGCGTCTTCGAAGTGCACGACGAGAAGCCCTGGCTGTTCGAGGGCATTGAGGGAGAGTTCGGGAAGATCCACTTCGCGCCGACCAGCACCTGTGACGACTACGACGGCCCGCCGGCACCGGTCTATCGCGCGCCGGATGGCGATTTGGTGTGGTTCTGTCCGCCGAGCGGCAGCGCGTCCTTGTACAGCGGCTTCACCAGCTGGATTCGCGGCGTGTCGAACCCCTACGGCGACGCGATCCTGATCAGCCGGGACGAGGGGGCTCGACCGGTCACGATCACCGACTCGCTCGGGCGCGTGACGACCCTCACGTACGACGGTCCCGAAAGTACGCTGAGCAAGATCACGGACTCCAGCGGCCGAGAGATCCTGTACACGGTCGATGCCGAGACGCTCGCCCTGGTGCGGGTCGACTATCCCCAGGCGGTCTTCTTGGACGCCTCGGGCGTCGTCCAACAGGACGTCCCGTACGTCGAGTACTTCTATGCCGAGGACCCCGCCGGCTTCGAGAACTCACCCGGTTCGCCCCTGAACCACAACCTCGAGGCCATCGCCCGCAACGGCGAAGCGCCGTACATCACGCTGTTCTACGACGAACAGCCCGGTTTCTCTTACGACATGGTGACCGGGCACCTCGTGGATGGAGATCTGACGGAGTTTCGGTACACCGACGTCGTCGGGGCATCGAGCCCGTACTCGACCCAGGTCGAACACATCGCCGAGGTGCAGCATTCCGATGGGACGCTGGAGTCCCTGCACATCGGCAACGGCCTGGTCTACGGCTACGAGCAGTGGAACGGCCGAACGAGCGGATCTTGGACGGTCACGCACGACGTGTACACGAACCCAAATGAGCGGGTGACCTACCAGAAGTGGATCACGGTCTACGAGTACGACGATGAGTTCCGACTGACCAAGTACTACTACGCGACCGAGGAAGAAGGGGCGGGCCGCGAAGTCGAGATCCTCTACGACGAGGACAACTTCGACCGTTTTCAGCAGCGCAACGTCCTCTCGGTGACGGTGCGGCCGGACCCGTCCGACGCGGCCTCCCCGCCCCGGATCTACACCGCGAGCTACGACCCGCTGACGACGCAGGCCGAGACGAGCGTCGATCCCCTGGGACGGACGACGACGCGCCGTTTCTCGCACCAAGAGCAGACTTACGACGATGCCCGAGGGATGGACCTGGCTGCTCGTTGGCGGCAGGACCAAGATCCGATCACCGCGGAGGGCTGGGGCATCCTGCCGGATCCTGCCAAGGACCCCGCTAGCGCGGCCGTCGTCCAACCCGCCTTCGGTCTGGGGGACCTCAACGGGGATGGGCTCCAGGAGCGCCTATTCGAGGCCGTCGAGCGAATCGAGCCGACTCTGACGATCGAGGACCCCTCTGGCCCGGGCCTGCCGGCGGTCGTGTTGCCGCGCTCGACGATCCAGCACGATGTACACGGCCGTATGACCGCCTCGATCGACGCCGCCGGGACGCGCACGGACTACGCCTACGATGCGGGGCACTTGGCGAGCCTCACGTTGGATCCGGGGGGGTTGGCCCTCGCTACGACGTACAGCTACGACAGCCTGTCCCGCAAAACGCTTTCGACCCTACCCGACGGTTTGCGGCTCACGTTCCACTACGACGCCCGCGACAAGCTGATCGAGCTGCGGCGCAGGCCGACGCTGACCAGCCACGGTCAGACCGGTGCGAATCCCTATGGCAGCCCCCAGGGTCTGGAGATCTGCGATGTGCGGGAGATTGCACAGCGCACCTTCTACGACCGCTCAGGCCAGGTCGTCGGCGAGGAAGAGCGGCAGTTCGTGATGCCCGGCAGCGCGGCCTACGGAGCGGGTTACACTCCGGCCCTGCGCTCTCGGCTGGACTACACGCCGTCGGGCTTCGTCGAGTCGGTCACCGCGACCGCGATCTCGGCGGGTGGGACGACCTCCGCGACGGACACGGCCGACTACGACAGCCAGGGCAACCGGATCTCGGTGTTGCGGGACCGGGGGGCGCAGATCGATCTGGTCCACGACACCCGCTCGGAGCTGCACCAGTACGTGCGGACGGGGCCTGGGGGTGAGGATCTGGGGACCTGGACGTTGCACCGCAACAAGTACGGAGACCTGACTCAGCGGATCAGCCCGGAGGGCGTGACCGAGAGTACTACGGTCAACGGGCACGGCGACGTCGTCGGGGGAGTGGCTGCAAACGGGACGCCATACACGATCGTGGTGGACGTGCTCGGGCGCACCCTCGAGGAGATCCATGGCACGGAACCGCTGGCGCACACCAAGTACGCCTACGACGCGATAGACCGTGTCGTGGAGATCCACAGTCTGAACCAGTCGTTGAACGCAGACGGTTCCGTCACGCCGCAGTCTCCCCTGTGGATCGAGACGGAGAGGGGCTACGGCGTGCGGGACACGGACCTGTTGTGGGAGTGCGTGGACCCCGCGGGAATCGCGCGGCTTCAACGCACCTCCTACGACGCGATCGGGCGACGCATCGCCGAGTATCAGGGGGCGGGCAACGACTGGTACGTGTCACGCACCCTGGACCCCGCCGGACGGATCCTGACCGAATCCAGCACCCTGGACAGTCTGGGCACCATCGGTCTGGCGAACCCGAGCGTGGTGACGACCGAGTACGGCTTCGACTGCCACGGCCGGCTGCGCAACGTCCGGGACCCCCTCGGCGCGGATACCAAGTACTTCATCGACGCCAGCGGTCGGACCGAGGAGGTGATCGGACCCGACGGGATGGTCCGCACGAACTCCTACGACACCCGCGACAATCTCGTGTCGCTCCAGGAGGACGGCGCCGGCGCCCTCTCGCGGACGACGACCTGGGTCTACGATGCGGACGGGACGCTGACCTCCACCCAGGACCCGAACGGAATCACGACCACCTTCGGCTACGATTCCCTGGGCCGCCGCACGTCCCGGCAGCACATAGACGGGTGGGAAGAGACCTTCGAGTACGACCGAGAGGACCGCTTGAAGGGGCGTTCGGAAGCCGACACGGGAACCGGTGGGCAGACCGGACCGGACGTCGACTACTTCTACGACTCCGCCGGTCGGCTCCAGGTGGTCTCCGCCCAGGGCTGGGACGCGAACGTGACCCAAGCCTTCGGGTACGACGCGCTGGATCGCGTCCAGGTGTCGGTGGACCAGGTCACCGGCCGGCTCCCGGTCACGCGCACCCGGGTCTTCGACAGCTTGGGGCGGCTCTTGAGCGATCAGCAGCAGGTCGGCTCTCTTCCGGCGCGCACCTACACGGGGGTGCGCACCGCCTCCGGCGAGTTGTCGCAGCTCACCTACGCCTCTGGTCTGAGCGTCGCTTGGACCTTCGACGGGGTTGGGCGCACGGATCGGGTCACCACCGGGCCGCAGCAGACCTTGATCGCGGACTTCGGCGGTCACTACGGAGCCCATGCGAACTCGATCGTCTTTGGGAACGGCGGGGGTAGCTTGGCCCGCGAGCATGACGCCTTGGGCCGTCTGGACCGTTGGGAGCTGCGGGACTCCGGCCAGCAGCTCCTCGAGGGGTCGGATGCCAGCTACGACGTCCTGACCGGTCAGCTCGACGGCCGCACGCGCCTCAGCGACTCGGTGCCCGAGACCTTTGACTACGACGGTCTCTACCGACTCACGGAGTGGGAGTACGACGTGACCGGTTCCTCGGCCCGCAGCACGGCCTGGGAGTGGGACCTCACCGACAACCTGCTCGAGGTCGACGACTCCCACTACGGAGGGCCGTGGACCGGGATCCCGAACACCCTCAACCAACAGACCCAGCTCGCCCCGCTGATCGGGTCGATTACCCACGATGGGGGAGGCCAGGAGCGCAGCCGTAGCACGGTAGCGGGGCTCCAATCCTGGACGTGGGATGCCCTGGGACGGCCTCTTGGTGCGGTCGTGGCCCAACCGGGCGGCTCGGAGAGCATCGCTTTCACCTTCGACGCAGGAAACCGATTGATCGCACGCCTGAGCACCTCGAACGGCTGGCTGGAGTACGGGTCCTACGACGGGAACCTGGTGACCGAGCTGGATGTGCTCACCGGGGCCTTCCTCGACTTCGTGCCCGGAGAGGACGGCGCCTGCCCACTCGCCCGCTTCCTAAATGGGCAGGGAAGCCCGCTGTACCTGTTGAAGGGCGAGGTGGGCAACGTCCTGGGACTGCACGACGGGTCGTCGCTACTGGAGTCGTACTACTACAGCCCCTTCGGGCGGGTGTACCAGGTCGCAACCGACCTGCCGGCGTACAACACGAGCCCTTACGCGAACGACCTATTCTTCCGCGGGACCCCAGCGGACCCCGGCGCACTGACGCACTGGTTCGGGAACCGGGTCTTTGATCCGCTGACCAGCCGTTTCGTGTCGCGTGACCCGCTGCGGGAAGCGGGGGGAGCGAACCTGTACTCCTTCGCGAAGGGGAACCCGCTCTTCTATTCGGACCCGACGGGCCTCGTGCCGGAGCCGACCCAGACGCCTGACAAGGGGGTTTCTGCGCTCGGGGGCACCAGACGCTTCGGCACGGCCTGGCCCGAGATCCCCGAGCAGTTCTTTGATGAGTACGTCAGGAACTCGTATCCCGAGTACTTCGGAGAACACTTCAGCGAGGAGGACATCCAGGGTGGCTTCTGGGAGATCACGCTCGACAAGAAGCGGGACGTGCTCCAGAGATTCTGGGACATGAACGCGGGGTACGGGACGCCGGAGGCTCCGACCCAAGAGCTGCTGAACTGGGCGGACCGCAAGCTGCGCCATATCGGACAGGTGGCATTTGTTGAGAAACTGAGCAAGGCGCTGGACTTTGTGGGCACGGGAGTGGAGTGGGGAGCGCAGAAAGTGGGCTTCTCGCCGGAGACCGCGGCAGGCGTGGGGCTCTTGGTCGGCACTGTGAACCCCTTGGGCTGGGGAGCCCGCGCGAGGCAGGCAGAGCAGGCGTTCCGAGTGGCGAGGTCGAGCCTGGGGGATGGAACACTGGCGGTGATGAGAAGGACGTCTGCGGCCAGGGCGAGGCCGGGAGTCTTTGGGGCGCAGGCCACAAGAGTGGTCCCTACCGTCACAGGGGCTTCGTCTCGAGCGCTTGGTCAGGCGCTTGAAGCGGCCGGCCATGTGAGGCCGGCAGGGTCTGCGGCACATCACATCGTCGCAGGGGGTGCCAGGGCAGCTGCTCCAGCACGCGCAGTGCTACGGCGGTTTGGAATTGACATTGACGACGCCTCAAACGGCGCCTTCCTTCCGTCGTCTCGTACAGCACCGAATGCGTCGGGCGCTGCGGTCCATTCGACCGTCCACACGCGCTCCTACTACCAGACAGTCAACGATGCGCTGGGCCAGGCGACGACTCGGACTGAGGCGTTGGAGGTGCTGGGCGCACTTCGCCAAGGACTGCTTGGAGGTGGGCTGTGAGCACGGCCGTGTACGTACCCCTCGGAGCGAAGGGCTTCGAGTTTTGTCATCCAGCGGACGAAGGAGACTTCGAGACGCTCAACGAGCAAATAGATGGAACGCAGCGCGCGCAGAGCTGGTCGCCGCTTCAGATGCGGCTCGCCCGCGAAGATGAGGGAGAGTCTCTGTCGGAGTCCGATTCCCCCTGGTTGGGGTCGCACGCACTCATCTTTGGCCAGCGAGCTTTGAGGCAAATCGGCCCCTTTCTAGAGGACCGCGGTGAGTTGCTTCCCGTCAACTGTCCTGTCGCTAACCTTGCAGTCTTCAACCCCAAGGTCAGCGATGCTCTCGACGAGTCCAGATCGTCAGTCCTGCGTTTTTCCAGCGGGCGGATCATGCGTATCCTGAAGCATGTCTTCCGGTCGGAGGTGATGACCGATCTGGATGTCTTCAAAATTCCGAATCTGCGCGTGAGTCCCACGTTTGTGAGCAATCGCTTTGTGGACCTCTGGGAATCGTCCGGACTTGTGGGCCTCGAATTCAAAAAAGTATGGTCCTCGGATTGAGGCGCCCTGCCAGAATGAAGAGAGAGTCTGTGGCGTTGGAACCGACCAAGCCGCAGGCACTGTGGGCTTGCCCGAGTTTGATGAATATCCTGGGCAAGCTCGAAGGGGAAATTATCTTGAGCTGAAACACATTGTTGAAGGTGGAGTTCAAGAAGACGTCTGTGATCGCGCGGACAAGCACAGTGACAATCGACAAGACCGGCCCAGGATTTGCGGTCCCAGTCGAGGACCAGCCCCGGATCACTCCTCGGAGAAGATGATGGAAGAGTACATGCGAGTTTTCGTCGAGTGGATCAGTTCCGAGTGCGGAGGACGCACGCACCCTCCGTTTGTAGGCATGCGTCCGATCGTGCGATGGCAGAGGTATATCGCTGAATTCCTGTCTTGCGCACGTGATGCTGAAATCGTTGAGCTGAGCCTGCGTGATGGGGGCCGAGAAGGCACAGCAAAGCTGCGTTTCACGAGCGATCTGACCGACTCAAAAGAACTCCTAGCTGCTGGGGAGCTGATCGAGCTGCTCGACGGTTTTCGAGTGATTGCAGTAGGTCGAGTACTACCCAATTAGGTCACAGATGCTTCACGCAGATCTGTATGACGATCAGTCGTTCTCCAGGGGGGGTGAGGTGGCGCTCTACCTGGTGATTATCGCTCGTCTTCTGGAATACTGATGCGCAGGATCGGGACGCCTCTCTCGCGGTTCTCTGCGTGCTGGCCCTCTTCACGGTTGCCGATCAACGCCGCCGCTCTGAAGAATGCCGTGGCTCATGCTCGCACCTGTGGAATCAGACGGAGTGGGTCACCCCCCTTAGCAATGAGGACCACGTGATTGGAAGCCGTGCCTCTGCTTCTGCCCCCAGCCTCGGAGTGGGAATACTTCGTTCCTGGTGCGAGCAGCCGCCAACGGCATGGTCTTTCTAGCTCGCTTCCAGAAGGGCAACGGGCCGGCATCGACGCTCGTCGAAACCAAGAGTTCCTTCCTGGGCCGCTCGATTCCTCGCTGCCCCATGTCACGTTCACTCCCAGACGTCGGTAGTTCAATGGATGACCATGGCTTCGCAAGGCTGCTCACCCCTCCGGTAAACTATGCCGTTGTTCAACTGCCCAGTCGCCGGTTCCCTGGGGTCGTCGTACAAGGGGATTCGTTGCACACCATTTGCAGCCGATTGGAAGCGGTTGAAGCCCGCCTCAAGAAGATCGGAGATCAAGAGCTGATCGAAGACCTTGAGGAGGTTCTTGGTTCGCTTCGGGCATCAAAGATGGAGTACGAGAGGGTCTTGTTGGATCACAAGATCGACATACCGTACCGCTGATTTGCATGAAGTAGAGCAGCTGAGATGTGGCCTGTGCACTGCACCGAAGAGGATCGGGAGATCATCGCCGAGTCATTGGGGGCGGCGGTGGATGGTCCTTTTTTTCCGATTGGGAGTTCTCGATGCTCTTCGGGCTAGAGCGGGCTGAAGTCGATGAGATCTCACAAACATGGCCAGAGGTCGATGAATCCGACCAGCGAGTCGATCTCCCTGTCAACAATGCCCTTGGGAGTCTGGCCGGGTATCCTCAAGGACGCGAGGAAGGCTGGGATCGGTTCCTTTCTGTACCGCCTGAGCGGCTGTTGGATACACTTAAGTGCTGGCGCATGACGCGTGAGCGTCAACTCGACAGAATCCTGACGGCTCGGACCCGACGTTCAAGTCGTACAAGCTTGGAATCAGCGCTGACAACAGGGTCTGGCGGGAGGCGGACCCGATGGACCATCCTCGCGAATCTGATCGTCCCTGTGATCGCGCCACGGCTGGTTCGTGGTTGGCCTCCGGTTCCCGTAGGGGGTGGATGCTCGAGTTCCTTTGGGGACTAAATGACCTGCTCCGGCCTCTCGAGAATCCGCGAAGCCTTGGCCCTTCTGTGCGAGATGTGGGCTTGCTTGGGGTCGGGGCTGCCGCCCTTCGGGCAGCTGGGTTGTTGAGGTGCTGCGGCCATGGGGTGCTTCGTGCGCCTCAATGGACATCGTTCTAATCGGGCGGCCGGCCCGTTGTGGGTGTCCGGGGCAACGGGGGAGCGCACCAGGCTTCCTAGCCCGATCTCATCACGAGCACCTGGATCAGTGCTCGTTCGAAGCTGGTTGATTCGTTCCGGGCCACAGGGGGCTTGTCTCGGTCTGGTTGCGGATGCTGTGGGCCTGTGAAGGTCTTCTCGGAGAGCTTGGTCCGGCACAG
>CAAKHF010000021.1:0-18710 GCA_901007745.1 Hippocampus kuda
GGAGTGTCAGATCACCCGTGTAAGTCGCTTCTGTGCCACAGCTTCAGTTCGTTGGGATTCGGCCTTCGAAGTAGATGGATAGGTGCTGGATGACCGCGGACCAGTTTTGCCGCGGTCGTGTCCAGCTCTTGGAGGCATTGCGAATTGCCAGGTACAGCACTTTCAGCGCAGCCTCGTCCGTGGGGAAGTGCCGGCGAGGAGTTACAGCCTTGCGGAGGCTGGCGTTTAGCGACTCGACGGCGTTCGTCGTGTAGATCGCCTTGCGGATGGGCTCGGGGAAGTCCAGGAAGGGCACGACCCGCTCCCAGTTCGAGCGCCAGGACTTGACGACCATCGGGAAACGCGCTCCCCATTTAGCCTCGAAACGATCCAGTGCCGTTTCAGCGCCCTCTCGATTCGAGGCCGAGTAGACCGGACGCAATGCCTTGGCAAGCTCCCGGCGCTCCTTCCAGCCCGCATACCGGACGCTGTTGCGAATCATGTGGACGATGCAGGTCTGCACCGTCGCCTGGGGAAAGACCGTTTCGATGGCCTCCGGGAAGCCCTTCAAGCCGTCACAGCACACGATCAAGATGTCCTGGACGCCTCGGTTCTTCAGCTCGGTCAGGGCGTTCAGCCAGAGCCTGGCTCCCTCCGCATCTTGAAGCCAAAGCCCTAGGACGTCCTTGTAGCCCTCCGTGTTGGTTCCGAGCGCGACGTAGGCGCTCTTGTTCTGCACAGAGCCTCTGTCGCGCACTTTCAGGACGATCGCGTCCAAGACCACGATCGCGTAGACCGGATCCAGCGGTCGAGTCCGCCAGGCCTGCAGCTCGCTCCAGACGGCCTCGGTCGCCTTCGAAATCAGATCGACCGAGACCTCGACGCCATACAGCTCCTGAAGATGGCCCTGGATGTCCCGTTGCGTCATCCCCCGGCCGTACATCGAGAGGATCTTGTCGTCGAAGCCGTCGAAGTGAGTTTCTCGCTTGGGCACGACCTTCGGCTCGAAAGAGCCTTCGCGGTCACGTGGGACGGCGATCTCCACTTCCCCACGATTCGTCTTCAGGGTCTTCTTGCCCCGCCCGTTTCGTGAGTTGCCAGAGCCACGTCCAGCAGGATCGTTCTTTTCATAGCCGAGGTGATCACTCATCTCGGCCTCGAGCATTCGCTCGACCAATGCCCCCGTCAGTTGTTTGAGCAGCCCGTCAGGCCCAAGCAAGTCCTCTGGCTTGTCGCATTGGCGAATGAGCTCATCTAGGAGTTCCTTTCGGATCGCCATCGTCATTCCTCCTCTGGTTAGGAAGCTAACCGACATCAGCCGCACTTACACAGTTCCTCTGACACTCCCATCTTGTCCTCGCACCATCCGGTGCACGTCACGATGAAGTGCAAGCCTGGCCTTCCTTCCCTTCGTCGTGTCGCTGCTCGTAAACGTCTCCAGTGTGCCTTTGCCGCATCTAACGATCGTGGCCGTATTCGGATCATCCAGTACTCGATCCAGAGCAACCACGTCCACCTGCTGATCGAAGCCAAGGATCGTCACCACCTGTCTCGCGGTATGCAGGGCCTTGCCGTGCGTATCGCCCGCACGCTGAATACTCACTGGGAGCGAGTCGGAAAGCTCTTTGCGGATCGTTATCACGCTCACATCCTCAAGACTCCTCTCGAGGTCAGGAATGCTCTTCGCTACCTCTTGAACAACGCCCGCCATCACGGTCTGCGCCTGCGGGGTATCGACCCTTTTACTTCAGGCGAGCACTTCGAAGGATGGCGGCAAGATCCAGCGGAAGGCCAAAGGCCCTCGGCTTCCCTCGTGACAGCTTCATCTGTCTTGCCGGCCATGACTTGGCTGTTGGCCACCGGCTGGAGGCAGCACGGCTTGATTGGCATTCAGGAATCCCCTCGCTGATCCCCAATGTCGATTCGCGCCACGGGAGCCCACTTCCACGTTGCCCAAGAATACTGCTAGACCAAGCCAACAACGCCCACTTGAATTGGCACTAATCTCGGCTGAAGACTGGACCACAAGCCGCGGGCTTGCGGAATGCCAGGTCATTCGCGCAACTTGCCACTCTCGTGGGCAACTCCACGCCCATTGCCAAGGACGTGGATCCTGACTGATGAGCCAAAGCAGTCGGCCAGACGAGGCGACGAACAACGACCAACTGATGGGGCAGATGAACAGGGGGAATCCCCCCCCCAGGAGGCGTCCGCATCCCCGCAGGTCCGTCGCGGTCGGCGTCGGTCGGCTCGCAGAGCCGTCCGACCGGCGCCGACCGCGGCGGGCCTGTGGGGATGCCCCCGCAGTGCCAGAGCGAGAAGCTGAGGTCCGCAACCCTCTGTCCCATCAACTCCTGGATCCTCCCTGGATCCTCAGTACCTCCTGCATCACCCACATCCCCGAAGCCCCACGAACACCCCCCCCTCACCCGATTATCCGATTATCCGTTTTTCCGTCCCGCCACCCACGACCACACCACAGAACCGCCGTCCTCTCACTCCCTTCCCGTATATCCCAATCCCTCGAGGGTTTGCATCATTTCGTCGTCTGGTATGAAGACCTCTTCGTCTTGCGCGGCGTCTTCTCTTGCTTTTAGGGCTTGGTGTTCGAGGGAGAGGACGAGGCGGTGGAGGGCTTGGGTGTAGGTGGGGTTTTCGGTGTGGCGGTCGAGTTGTTCGTTGGGGTCGGTGGAGAGGTTGAAGAGGAAGGGGCGGGGTTGGATGAGGGTGGAGCGGAGTTGGCGCCATTCGCGGGTCAGGCGTTCGGCTTCGGGGTGGGCTTCGAGGCGGGTCAGGAGGTCTTCGACGGAGAGGGGTTGGTTGCGGGGGAGGTCCAGGGCTTGTTCGCGCCAGCGGCGGGCCTCGGAGATTTGTTGGAGGGCGTAGGGGTCGCCGGGGACGGGGCGGCGTAGGTGGAATTTCCAGTCGCCTTGGACGACCACGAGGGTCTCGTGCTCTTCGGAGTAGGCCAGGTGGTCGCGTTCGGGGAGCGCTTCGCCGAACAGGGCGGGGACCAGGGAGATACCGTCGAGGTGGGGGCGGTCGGGGGGGAGGCCGGCGAGGTCGGCGATCGTGGGGAGCAGGTCGACGCCCTGGACGTTGTCGGCGACGCGGCGTCCGCCTTCGCGCGCTCCGGGGAGCCGAATCAAGAGAGGGACGTGCAGGACGTCCTCCCAGGCCTCGCGGTGTTCGAAGTAGGCCTCGTGCTCGGTCGTGCTCTCACCGTGGTCCGAGGAGATCACCAGCACGGAGCGGTCCAGGATCCCGCGCTCGTCCAGGGCCGCCAGGAAGTCTCCGAGTGCGTCGTCCAGGGTCCGGATCGAGCGGTCGTAGGCGTCCACCAAGGGGCCCAGGGGGACACGCTCGGGGAGGGGGGTGCCGGGGATCGCGCCCGGCCGGTGGCGTGCGATGGCTGCGTGCACTGCGCCCCGCGGCGATCCCGTGGGGGCGACGGGGGCTTGTCCGCGGTCGTCGGTCAGGCCGTCCCCTTCGAACAGGTGCGCGTTCTGTTCGGTGGGCACGTAGGGACCGTGGGCATCGAAGGGTTGCAGGAACAGGAAGAACGGGGCGTTCTCCTCCAGCCCGTCGAGCCAGTCCAACATCCGCCCCTGCATGTGGGTCAACCCGCCCTCGGGGTCCACGCGATCGACCGCCGCACTCTCCATGTCCCAGACCTCGAACCCTTGCGAGAACCCGTACCCCGGGTGCAGGTACGGGTTGTCGAGGAAAGCCGCCGTCCGGTAGCCCGCGGCCGACAACATCTCCGCCAGGGTCCAGCGGCTCGCCGGCAGCTGCCACCGACTCCCCGGCAGGGGCAGCCCCTCTTCCTCCTCCGCGTCCCGCAGCGCGTCCTGCCGAAACGAGAGGGGGTGGATGCCGGTCAGCTGGGACAGGGTGCTCGGCAGGGTCCACGGAGCGTTCGCCCGGCAGCGCTCGAACACCACGGCTTCTTCGGCGAGGCGCATCAACGCCGGCGTCGTGTCGCGGGCGTACCCGAACACGTTGGAGTGGCGCGCGGCCAGGGTGTCCACGTTAATCCAGATCACCGGCGTCCGCTCCGCCGCGCGCGTTCCGTGCACGAGCAGCTCTGTCACCCGGAGCGCACCGCTCCCGAGCCAGCGCACCTGGATGTCATAGCGGTCCACCCCGGGCGGGGACAGGGACAATCGCAGGCGGAGGAGCCCACCCCGCCCCTCCACGCTCTGCCGAATCGGGACGCCCCTGGGCTGCGATCCCGCCGTCTCGACCCGTTGGGCCGCGAGCTCGAGGACCCCGGGGCCATCGCTCCGCGCGACGACCTCCACCAGGGCGTTGTCGGTCAGCTCGAGCGGAACGTCGAGCCGCTCGCCCGAGGGGAGCTCGTACCCCTCGAGGAGGATTCGGCTTCCCGAGCCCGGATCCGCCCCACAGCCGGCGCACACCCCTGCGGCCGGCAGGAGTGCCAAAACAAGCAGGAGGATCGAGCGGGAGCAGGGCATGGGCGGCACTGCAGCTTACCCTGCGGCCCCTCCGGCCGCAGCCTGCCGCCGGCTCCTACGGCACGACGATCACGAAGGACATCCCGTCGATCTCGTCCCGGGTCGCGACGACGAAGATCAGCCCGAACGAGAGCCCCGTCGTCAGTCCCTCGGATCCGGCGGCGTTGCTCACGGTGGCGATCGTGTCGTCCGTCGTCGTCCAGGTCGCCAGCTCCGTGAGGTCCAGGACCGAGCCGTCGCTGTACGTCCCCATGGCCGTGAACTGTTGCTGCTCGCCGACCCCGAGAGCGGCGTCGGAGGGGGTCACCGCGATCGACACGAGGCTGGCCGCGGTGACCTGCACCGTGACCGTCCTCGTCACGTCCCCGAGCTCGGCCGTCGCCGCGGTCAGGCCGATCGCGTTGGCCGTCAGCAGGCCCTCGTTGCCCCCGACGTTGCTCACGCTGGCGATGCCCACGTCGCTGCTGGACCAGGTCACCTGGGACGTGAGGTCCACGGTCGACGCGTCCGTGTAGACCCCCGTCGCGGTGAGCTCGACCGAAGATCCGACGGCCACCAGGACGCTGGCCGGGTCGATGTCGACCGAGACCAGTTCGGCCGAGGAGACGGTGATCGTCGTCGAGCCGTCGACCCCGTCCTGGGTGGCGGTGAGAACGGCGCTCCCGACGCTCAAGGCCGTGACCCGCCCCTCGTTCGCGGCGGCATTGCTCACGCTGGCGACCAGGGGTGCCGAGCTGGACCAGGTGACCGCCGCGGTCAGATCCTGGGTCGATCCATCGCTAAAGGTCCCCGTGGCCGTCAACTCGGCCTGAAGCCCGGCCGCCCGCGTGGGCATGTCCGGGGTCACCACCAGGGCCGTCAAGACGGCGTCGGTCACCTCGAGCTCCGTCATCGTGCTGAGGCCCTCGACGAAGGCGGTGATCGCGGTCGTGCCGACCGCGACCCCGGTCACGTGTCCCTCGTTCCCCGGCGTGTTCGACACGCTGGCGATGTCTCCGTCGGCACTGGACCACGTCGCCTCGACCGTCAGGTCGCGGGTGCTCATGTCCGAGTAGGTCCCCGTGACCGTCAGGTCCAGGGCGGTCCCCGCCGCCACGCTCGGCAGGGCCGGGTCGATCGACAGGGACACCAAGGTCACCGGGACGACGTCCACGGTCACGTCACCCGTCACGCCTTCCATCTCTGCCGAGATCGTCGTGGATCCGTCGGCGAGGCCCGTCACACGCCCCTCCGTGCCCGCCGCGTTGCTGACGCTGGCGATGGCCGGATCCGCGCTCGACCAGAGCGCGGTGGCGCTCAGGTCGCTCGTCGTGCCGTCGGTGTACGCGCCGGTGGCGCTGAGGGACGTGGCGCTCCCGGTCGCGACCGTCGGCGCACCCGGTTCGATCGACAGGCTGGTCAAGGTCGCCGCCGTGGCGGTGACCGAGGCGCTGGCGGTCTGTCCATCCGCCTGGGCGGTGATGCTGACGGTTCCAGGCGCCAGGGCGGTCAAATGCCCTTGGCGTCCCGGGGCGTTGCTGACCGACACGAGCTCGGGGGCGGAGCTGGTCCACAGGACCTCTTCGGTCAGCCCGCGGGCTTCACCGTCCGAGAAGATGCCCGTCGCGCTCAGGGGAAGCTCCAAACCGGCGGCCAAGACCGCCGTGGGGGGGTCCACCGACAGCTCGCTCAGGGTCACGGCGCTGACCGCTGCCGTCTCCGAGGTGCTGACCGTCGTCTCCCCGCTCGACAGGGTCGCGCTGATCGTCGTGGCTCCCGCGGTGAGCGCGCTCAGGACCCCGGCGCTCCCGCGCGCATTGCTGATCGGTGCCACGGCCGTGTCCGAGGAGGCCCAGGTGACCTGGTCCGTCAGGTCCTGCCGCGAGCCGTCGCTGAACAGGCCCGTGGCCGTGAAGCTCGCGAGGGTGCCGGCCGGTACGTCTTCCCCCAGGGCATCGACCTGCAGGGCCGTCAGGGTCGCCGCGGCGACCTCGACCGTGACCGTCGCCAGCTCGCCGTCGAAGCGTGCCTGCAACGTGGTGGTGCCCGGGGCCTCCGCCACCAGCAGCACCTCGCCCCCCGCGCCCTCGTCGATCGTGACGATCGACGTGTCCGCGCTGGTCCACTGCACGTCGCGGGTCAGGTCCTGGGTCGTCCCGTCGGAGAACACCCCCGTGGCGGTGAGCGATCCACGGGTCCCGTCTGCGAGCAACGGAGCCTCGGGCGTGACCTCGAGGCCACTGATCGTGGCGGCGGACACCGTCAGTGAGGCCGAGACCGTCTGGCCGAGCACGAAGGCGCTGACCGTGGCCGAGCCGGCGCCCACCGCGCGGATCAACCCCTTGTCGTCGCCCTCGTTGTCGACCGCCAGAACCGACGGATCCGAGCTCGACCAGGTCGCCAGGGCCGTCAGGTCCTGGGCCGTGGCATCGCTGAAGCTCCCGATCGACAGGGCCTCCACACACGTACCGACGGCCGCGATCTTCGTCGCGGGAGCCAGTTCCAGGCCGGCGAGGACCGCGTTGGTCACGTTCGTGTCGACGCTGGTGACGACCCCCGCGAGGGAAGCTCGGATGGTCAGGTCCCCCGGGTCCAGGGCCGTCAGGACGCCGGCCTCCGCCCCGCCCGAGCCGATCGCCGCGAGGGTCGGGTCGCTGGTCGACCAGGTGACGAGATCGGTGACGTCCGCGGTGCGGCCGTCGTCGTAGACCGCCGTCGCCACGAGCCCCAGGGTCGTGGCGTCCGCCAGGCTCGGCTGGGCCGGGAAGATCTCGAGGCCCGCCGGGGTCTCGAGGGGTTCGTCCGAGGAGCCTCCGGAGCCGCCACAGGCGGCGACGCTACCGAGGACAGCCAGCGCAGCCAGGCGCCGAACCACGCGACCCCGCGCGGCTTCGGACCGCCGGGTGGGTTGCGCGGCTGCTCGGACGGACTCGGAAGGAACGGAGGGACCAGGGTGACCGGAGAGACCGTGAAGCATGGTGCTCGGAACGTGGTTGGAAAACAGGGCTCAGGCCTATGGATCGGCCAGAACCCCGGTCGCCTTGAACCCCGCCCCCACACCCTGCGCGGCCGGTCTCCGTTCCCGATGTCAGGACCCCCCGGGGCCCCGAATCGTAAAGATCATAAAGACCGACCACGACGCACGCCGCGCCGCGGCACCGCCTCAGCGGGCGCGCTCGTCGATCGCCACGAGGTGCCCGGACGTGCGGAAGTACAGCCGTCCACGGGAGACCGCCGGGGTGGCGAGGCAAGACTCGCCGAGGTCGTTCACTCCCACGACCTCGAAGGAGCGTCCCGCCGCCACGACCGTGACCTCCCCGGCCTCGGAGGTCAGGTACAGCTTGCCGTCCCCGGCCACGGCGGATGCGCTGAAGCCGGCCTGGCCACTGCCCAGGCGCTCCCGATACAGCATCTCACCGGTGTGCGCATCGAAGCAGCCCAGGATGCCCCCGTCGCTGCAGGCGTAGAGCTCTTCGCCGTACACGAGAGGGGTCTGCATATAGACCCCGCGCCTCGGGTGGTACCAGGCGATCGACTCGTCGGCCTTCGGGTCGGGGTCCAGGGTCCCCTGGGCCGCGACGCTGACCGCGTACAGCGGGGCCAGCCGGCCGTGTGCACTGGTCAGGTAGATCAGGTCGTGGGCCACCACCGGCGTCGGCACCGGCACGTCTCCGCCTCCGGAGGTCCGCCACACCTCGGCCCCCGTCTCGAGGTCATACCCGCCGATGTGCAGGTAGCCGTTGGCGATCACCATCCCCTTGCCCGTGTCGTCGACGTGGACCGTCGGCGTGCACCAGGTCGGGTTCTCCTCGCGCTCGGTGCGCCACAGGGTCTTCCCGTCGTTCGCGTCGAGGGCGGCCAGGAACGACTGGCCCTGGACGTCGCATTGAATCAGCACCTTGTCGTCGAACAGCACCGGCGAGCTGGCGAAACCCCACTGGTAGGCTTGGTTGTCCCGCGGCGGACCCCCCAGGTCCGGGGCGCCGGCCTCGAGCAGCCCGAAGTCGCGGGTCCAGAGGACCTCCCCCTCGTGGTCGGTGCACACCATGCCCTCGGATCCGAAGAACGCGACGACCCGTTCGGCGTCGCAGGCCGGCGTCGGGTTGGCGTGGGTCGACTTCGGATGGCGCTTGGACTTCGGGACGCCCTCGCTGGCGGTCCGTTCCCACAGGAGCTCCCCGCTGTCGGCATCGAAGCACAGCAGCAGGAACGCGTGGGGGCCCTCGTCCGGGACCGATTCCCCCGCTCCGTACCCCGGCGACCCGTAGAGACTCGACAGCTCCGAATCGCCCTCGAGGCGGACCGCCGTCGTCACGAACACGCGTTGGCCCCAGACCACCGGCGCCGAGTGGGCGAGCCCGGGGACCGGGACGCGCCACAGCACGGCCTGGTCCTCTTGGACGCTCCACTCCGTGGGGAGGGCGTGGCCGTCGGCGATGCCCGTGGCGAAGGTCCCGCGGAACCCGGGCCACTCGTCCGGGTGGACCGTTGCGGGGGGGTCGTCGTCCTGGACGAACGCGAGGGGCGCGGTGCCCAGGGCCGCGCCGGCGGCGAACAGCAACGGGAGCGGGCGGACCGAGCAGCGGAGGGACCGGCGGAGGAACATGGAACTCGAGGGGTGTTGGATTTGGCGACAGCGGGGGCGTGGGGCGCGGGGGTCAAAGTACGCCCTGGAGCGGCCCCAGGCGCCACCTTCCCGCGCGGGAAGTGAGATTCACCGGACTGATGGATCACAAAGCGGATCCCCAGGATCGAATCGAGTGCGAGTTCTACGTTCCGACTCCCGCATCGTTCCTGGAGGAAACCATGCTCTCATTGCTTGCCCTTCTCGCCTTCTCCGCTGCGCCCGAGCCGGCGCTTTCTCCCGGGCAGGGCTCGACCGGAGCCCAGTCCGCCGGTCGGATCGCGATCGCCGATCGCGCCGACGGTACGGTCAGCATTCTCGATGCCAACGACGACAGCCTGATCGCTGTCCTCGGCCTGCCCCCCGCGGCCAACCCGGACGAGACCATGTACTGCGTGTTCGCGCCCCGGGCGCGGCGTCTGTTCGTCGGGGACCGCGGCAACGACCGCGTCGTGGCCTTCGACGCCGAGACCCTGACCGCGGTGGGGGAGGCGCCCACCGGGGCCGGCGTATTCCACATGTGGATGTCCAGCGACGAATCACAGATGTGGGTCGTCAACGACATCGACCTGAGCCTGACGGTCTTCGATCCCGTGACCCTCGCGGTGCAGGCCACGATTCCGATTCCCCAGGACCTGATCGACGACGGTGGGAAGCCCCACGACGTGATCCTCGAGGCCGGAGCCTCGGCGGACAGCGCCTTCGTCACGGTGCTCGGCCTGTCGGACGGGAACGACGTGATCCTGCGCTATGACCTGGCCTCCCTGACCGAGACCGGGCGCATCGATACGAGCGGGACGTCTTCGCACATCCTGTCCTCCCGGAGAAACAACCTCCTGTACGCCTGCGTGCAGAGCTCCAGCAGCGTCGAGGTCTACGATCGGGACAACCTGACCCTGGTCGCGTCGATCCCGGTCGCCAACGCCCACGGCCTGGGCTTCGGCAACCGTGAGAACTGGCTGTACACCGTGAACATCGCCGACGGCGGGGCCAATGCCTTGCACACGATCGACACCGCCACCAACACCCTGCTCAGCGCCGTCGGGACCGACCTGCCGACCGCCACGCCGCACAACGTCGCGACGACGTTCAATGGGCGCAAGGTCTATGTCACCCACTCCGACGGCACCGGCACCAAGGTCTCGGTCTTCGCGGTGATCCCGCCGGATCCGGTCCCGGTCTTCCTGTACCAGGTCGACGTCGGCCTCAACCCGTACGGGATCTGCGCGATGTACTAGCGCCCGGCGAATGTGGCCAGCGGCCATTTGGGGGGAGGAGCGCGTAGCGGATACGCTGCGGCACGACCGCTCCTCCCCCCGCCGTTGCCGCCACCATGACCGCCATCGAATTCAACCCCCTGGCCGCCGCTCTCCCGGATTCCCACACGCGCATCCTCATCGGCTCCAAGGCCCGCCTCGGGGCGGCGGACGTACTCGCCGCCGTACCGGAGTCGGTGCACACCGCCTGGAGCCGCATGCTCGCCGCGGCCCGCCCGGGGGACGCGGGGGCCAGTGTCGAAACCTGGCTCGAGGAGGGGGAGGTCCGCCGCCTGGTGGCCTGCGTCCTCCCGGAGACCGCCTCCCGGCACAACTGCCCGGCCCACCCCCACGCGGCCACCAAGCTCCTGGGACAGGTCTTGCGCCCGCGGGAACGCACGGCGGTCCTGTTGGCCCTCGAGGACCCGTCCCACGCCTTCGCCGCCGGCTGCGCGGTCCCGCGCGCCCTGCCCCTGTACGACCGCAAGACCGGCCCCGGAGCCGCCCCGGATGGGGGGGACGGAGGAGAGGGAGCGGACGCTCCCGTCCGGGTGGCCTTCCTGGGAGAGGATCTCGCGGGTCCCGCGGTGTTGGAGCGTCTGTCGGCCGCCGCCGATGGAATCCGGCTCGCTGCGCGCCTGGTCGACGCGCCCACCTCCGAGCTCGACACCGACGCGTTCCTGGAGGAGCTGCGCGGAATCGCGGCCGGTGCGGGCGCCGCGCTGGAGACGATCCGCGGGACCGAGTTGGAGGCCCGCGGCTACGGGGGGCTCTGGAACGTCGGCAAGACCGCCGTGGCTCCCCCGGTCCTGGCGGTCCTGAGCCACACGCCTCCGGGGAGCGAGGCCGCCGGAGCCGTGGTCTGGGTCGGCAAGGGCATCGTGTACGACACCGGGGGCCTCAGCCTGAAGGGCAAGGAGCACATGCCCGGCATGAAGGCCGACATGGGCGGCGCGGCCGCCGTCGCCGGGGCCTTCCTGGCGGCGACGCGCTTGGGCTTCGACAAGCCCCTGCACGCGGTGTTCTGTCTGGCGGAGAACGCCGTCGGTCCGGAGGCCCTGCGCCCGGACGACGTGATCACGATGGCCTCCGGCAAGACCGTCGAGGTGAACAACACCGACGCCGAGGGGCGCCTGGTGCTCGGGGACGGCGTCGCCCACGCGGTGCGGCACCTCTCGCCGGAGGTGATCGTCGACCTGGCCACGCTGACCGGGGCACAGCTCGTCGCCACCGGTCGGCGCCACGCGGGGATCGTCTGCAACGAGGAGGCCCTCGAACAGCGCGCCCTCGCCGCCGGCCGGCGTTCCGGTGACCTCGTCCACCCCCTGCCCTACTGCCCCGAGTTCTTCCGCGCCGAATTCAAGAGCAAGGTCGCCGACCTGAAGAACTCGGTGAAGGACCGCGCCAACGCGCAGTCTTCTTGCGCGGGTCAGTTCATCGCCGAGCACCTGGGCGACTACGCCGGCCCCTGGCTCCACGTGGACATGGCGGGCCCCAGCGGCCAGGAGGAGCGCGGGACCGGCTACGGAGTCGCGCTGCTCCTGGAGCTCTTCGATCCCGCGCCGTCCGCGTAGCGCGCGTGTTCGTGCCGCCGGGTGGCGCGCTCGAGCCCGGCGATCCGCTCGGGGGGTAGGTCCAGGGTCGCGGCCCGGGCCAGGAGCTCGCGCGGGGTCTCCCCGGGCTGCCGTTTCAACCCGGCCCGGCGCAGGGCGCGGCGATAGGCGTGCACCGCCGGGGGGTGGCGTCGGCTGCGCCGGCGCCACAGCAGGGTCGCCAGCAGCGTGCCGGCACCCAGGGAGGCCACCGCCGGGCCGGGCCGACGGCGCACCGCGCCCACCGTGCGTCCCGGCAGGTCGCGGGCCCACGCGAACAGCTTCGCGCGGCGCTCCGCATCGAAGTTCGTGACCGCCCCCCAGACCGCGCGGGCGGCGGAGGTCAGCTCTTGCCACGCACTGCTGCCGGCGGCCTCGGCGGCGGCCGCGGGAGTCGGATCCACCGCGTACCAGCCGGCGTGGGGGTCGTGCACCTCCACCCAGGCGTGGGCGTCCTGTTGGCCGAAGGTCAGCACGCGACCGGTGCTGTCCCAGGCGCTGCTGCGGTACCCGGTGACCACCCGGGCGGGAATGTCGAGACCCCGGAGCATCGTGGCCAGGGCCGAGGCGTAGAACTCGCAGTGACCCCCGGCCTCGCCCCGCAGGAACTCCTCCAGGGTGCTCGCCGCACCCTCGGTCCCCGGGAAGACGTAGTGGTAGGTCCGCGCGATGTGGTTGCTGATGCGCGTCACCAGCTCGTGCTGCTCCTCGACGTACGCCGATCCGTCGGCCCGCTCCGTGGGGGCGAGGGCCTTCAGGTTGGCCGCGATCTCGAGGGCCAGCCCGATCCGGTCGGTCTCCGGGAGCTCGACGTAGGGCAGTAGCTGATGGGGCAGGGATTCGCGCAGGGGACCACCGGGGGGCGTCGACACGACGGCGCTCAAGGACACGGCGTAGCGCACGTCGCCGGTCTCCGCGATGTCGACGGTGCCGTCGTAGCGCGGTCGCAGCAGCTCGTTCCGGTGCTCGTCCTGGAGGACGACCTCCTGGGCGCCGAGGGGCAGGAACAAGCGTTCGGTCCCCTGGGCCGGCCGCTCGACGGAGAGGCGTGGTGCGTCCTCCCGGCCGGCGCCGGATCGGGCGAGGCGCCCGCGGTGCCCGCGCCAACGCTCGTCGGTGCCCCGCATCGTCCGCCGGCCGGCGAGACCCATGGGGTGCCAGGCCCCACCGCTGGTGGCGCCGAGGGTCGCTCCGCGCCACAGGGGCGAGACGTCCTCGCGGTTGCCCTCCAGCAGGTTCACCCGCAGGACGACGCGGTCCGAGGTGTCCACTTCGCCGCTGCGCTCGAGCTCCAGCCGTTCGTTGAAGCCGATCTCCAGGCGTTGATCCCCAGGGGTGAACTCGAAGGTGCCGCGGAACAGCGGCTTGCGGTCGAAGTCCCGGGGCCAGAACAGGAACACCAGGAGGCTGGCCCCGAGGAGCAGGCCCGAGCGCCGCAGGCCATCGGCGACCAGCCGGCGGGTCGTGCTCGCCGGCAGGACGCGGCCGGAGCGCGCGCTGCCGAGGAGCTGCTGTCCGACGACGAAGCAGGGCGCGAAAAACAGGAACACCAGCGCGAAGCCCAGCTCACGGGTCATGAAGCCCGTGATGATCGCGATCAGATAGGCGTTGAAGAACAGCAGGTCGGGCCGCTGGTCCGAGCGCAGGTTGTTCAGGAGGTGGACCTGGCAGAGCACCGCCAGGACCATGCCGTCCTCCAGGACGTAGGCCAGGTCTCCGCCGAGGGCGTGGACCATCAGGATGCCGAAGAAGCCCACGACCCCTCCGTTCCACAGCATCCGGTACAGCAGCCGTTGCCGATAGCGCGTCAGCAGCGGGGCGCCGAGGGTCAGGACGTACAGGGGCACGAGCCAGTGCAGGCTGGTGATCCCGGTCATCTGCACGAACAGGAGGTTCAGCAGGACGATGCCCTGCATGCAGGCCCGGAGGGCGCGGTCGCTACGCATGGAGCGGCTCGCGTGGCAGACGGGCGACGTGCGGAGACGCGCGCGGCGGCTCCGCGGCGCTCGCGGGCAGGGTCGAGGCCAACGCGAGGAACCGCAGGGCCTCCAGCCAGGGCAGGTTGCCGTTCCCGTAGGTCGCCGACAGGTCTTGGGTGTGAATCGTCAGGGTCTCTTCCTCCTGGCGGGCGAAGGCCACCAGGGCGCTGAGCGTCGCCAGGGCCTCCTCCAGGGACTCGTCCGAGCAGCGCCGGTCGAGGACGACCTCCAGCCGGCGACCTCCGTCGCCCTCCCATTCCTGGACCACGAGGCGGCCCCGCCGCGCGCTGGCCCGCCAGTGGACGGAGCGCACGTCGTCGCCGTCCCGATGGTCCCGCAGGCTGCACGGTTGGAGGTGGCCCTCGGCCGTGTCGGTGCGGCCCAGGAGCTCGTCCAGGGCATCCCTGCCGCTCCGCGCCCGGGGGGCGTCGAGGGGAGCGGGGAACACGAGCAGCTCCATCGGCGCCGGGACCCCCCGCTGCGCCCGCAGGAGGCCGAAGGGGAAGGCGGAGGTCAGCTGTACGCCCTCGAGACGGTAGCTCCCGCGCGCCAGGGCCGCGCCGCGCAGGACCAGCTCGCCCTCGTCCACCAGGAGGTCCACCTCGCCGGTCAGGTGCGCGTCCGTTCCGAAGCGGGCGTGGACCGTGACCTGGAAGCGCGGGCGGCGGGGGGCGGACAACCGCACAGGGACGTCCACCCCCACGCCGGTGGGCACCGGGCGGACCGGCTCGACCCGCACGTCGATCCCCCTCAGGTTGCGCCGCGCGGCGTGGGCGCTGACGACCCACTGCAGCGTCAGGAACGCCAAGAGCAGGAAGAACAGGTTCGAATAGGGCGCCGCGAAGAACGCCCCGAACATCACCAGGTAGAACAGCGCGCCGTGGAAGCCGAAGCGGGTGAGTCGCACTTCACAGACCGACCACGGTGGCCGCGACGATCTCCTCGATCAGGGAGCGCGCATCGTCGCCGCCCTTCAGGAAGACGCGGTGACCGAGGATCGGCCCCGCCAGGACCTTGAGGTCGTCCGGCACCACGTAGTCGCGGCCGTGGATCAGCGCGCGCGCCCGGGCGCCCCGGATCCACGAGATCGCCGCCCGGGGGCTGACCCCCAGCAGGATCGACTCGTGGCGGCGGGTCGCGTCGACGATGCTGTAGGCGTACTCGCTGAGGGGCGCGCTGAAGCCCACCTCCCCGACGGCCCGGATCAGGTCCACGAGGGTCGCGCGCGTCAGCACGGGCTCGAGCTCGTCCAGACTGTGTTCGGCCGCCTGCCCCCGGTAGAGGCTGCGTTCGCTCTCCGGGTCGGGATAGCTCAGCTCGACCCGCACGAGGAAGCGATCCAGGGCCGCCTCGGGGATCGGGAAGGTCCCGTGGAACTCGATCGGGTTGCGGGTCGCGAGGATCACGAAGGGATCCGCGATGTGCCGGGGCTTGCCCTCGACGGAGACGCTTCCCTCCTCCATGGCCTCCAGCAGGCAGGACAGGGTGCGCGCGCTCGTGCGGTTGACCTCGTCCGCGAGCACGACGTTGGCGAACAGCGGACCTGGGACGAACTCGAAGCGCTGGTCGTGGGCGCGCCAGACCGACGACCCCACGATGTCCGAGGGCATCAGGTCGTTGGTGAACTGGATGCGGTTGAACTCGCAGTCCAGGGAGCGCGCCAGGGCCCGGGACAGCAGCGTCTTGCCGGTGCCCGGGATGCCCTCGATCAGGACGTGCCCTCCGGACAGGACGGCCACCAGGATCGGCTCGAGGATCCCATCGGGTACCGAGACGACGCGTCCCACGTTGTGCTTCAGGGCCTGCACGGACGTGGGCGCCGCGGCGAAGGGGTCGGATGCGTGGGTGCTGGGGGGTGCAGGACTCAAGGGGCGCTCGCTCCTGGGAAGGCCTCGGGAAATGCCTTCCGCCCCCATCGGATCCCGCCGCCGCCGAACTGTGCGCCAACCGGGAGATTCGGCCCCCCCCGAGACCCCTCGGCCCTCAGTCCTGGGCGCGGGCTTGCTCGAGGAGCATCTGGGCCTCGCGGTGATCGGGTTCGAGCTCGAGGGCCCGGCGCAGGGACGGGAGCGCCGCCCGCTTCTGCCCGAGGGTCAGCCGCGCCTTGGCGAGGCCCACGTGCCCGGCGATCGCATCGGGCTCGAGGGCCAGGAAGCGCTCATAGGTCTCGGCGGCCTGCTCGACCGATCCCGAGTCGAGCTGGTGCTGGGCCCACTCCTGGAGCGGCCCGGGCTGTTCGGGGGCCAACACCAGGAGGCGTTGGAAGGCCGTGTCGGCCTGGGACGTGTTCCCGCCGGACATCGCGATGACCGCCTGGGTGCGCAGTCGGAGCAGCTCTTCCCAGTCGAGCTCCGCCAGGGCGACGCCGCCGGGGCCACCGGCCGGCGCCGGCGGCGCGCTGCGCACCGAACGCAGGGAGCGGGGCGGGAAGTCCGGGACGTGGTAGGTGAGGCGACCCAGGTGGCTCAGCTCCCCGCGCAGCTCGTCCATGCAGGCCAGGCCTTCGCCCTCCAGCTCGGCCAGCAGCCGCAGGGGATCGTAGCGGACGACCGGCGGCGTGCTCTTGTCGTAGAACAGGTACGCCAGGTCGTTGCGTTGGTCGCTGATGATCCCCGCGTCGCCGAACTGCTCCCGCAGCATCGCGTCCGTGAGCATCAGGCGCGCGAGCAGGGACACCGGCCGGCGCATGTGGTAGCGCCGCATGTCCGCCAGCACGGCCCGGGACTCGGCGTAGCGCTCCTCGATGCGGCGCAGCTCGATCGGGGCCGGGCTGCCGACCAGGATCAGCTCTTCCATGTACCCGGTGAACAGCAGCGCGTGGGGGAACGCGTCGAGGAAGGTCGCCACCGCGAGGTCCACGGCTTCCTGGGGCATCTGGAAGATCGGCAGCCACTGGGTCATCAGCCCCTGGGGCGTCAGGTGCTCCAGCGCGTCCTCGTAGTATTCCCGGGAATAGAGGCGGTACACCCCGGTGTGCATCGGCGGCGGCGGCTCGCTGGTGATCAGGTCGTAGCGCTCCTCGCTGACGCGCAGGTAGTTGCGCCCGTCGTCGTGGATGAAGCGGATCCGCGGGTCCAGGTAGACCTTGCGGTTGGACCGGGCGAACTCGGGCGCCGTCTCGATCACCTTGTCGTTCAAGTCGACGACGTCGATGCGGCGGATCGAATCGTGCGCGGCGATGGCCGAGGCGGTGTTCCCGACCCCGAAGCAGATCAGCAGTGCTTTTTCAGGTCGCGGATGCGTCAGCAGGGGGAAGTGCGCCATCAGGCGCATGTAGATCTGCGCCCGCCCGACGGTGGCCGACATCGGGTGGTTGTCGAAGTAGAGGAAGTCGCCCCCGGGCACCTCGACCACGTAGGTGGTGTGCGAGGCGTTGCTCTTCATCGCCCGGACCGGGTGCTTCGCGGCGTGCATCTTGGGATGCACCACGCCCTTGTCGAACCCGGCGGGGGTCAGGGCGCAACCGGCGACGAACAGCACCGTCGCCGCGACCGGCTTCCAGGCTGGCAGGGCGCGGCGCTCGGAGACCAGGAAGAGCAGCAGGAGGACCACCCCGTACAGCACCATCACCAGCTTCAGGGAATAGAAGATGCTGACGCTGGGGGCGAGCCAGGTGAAGCCCACGATCCCGAGGCAGAAGGCCAGGGTGTTCAGGCCGTAGGCGAGGCCCAGGTGTTGCCCCCCGCTCTGGAGCCGGTTGCAGACGTACGGCAGCAGCAGCGAAACGCAGAGGAAGGGTGGGAACACGAAGATCCCGACGAACCACAGCAGCGGGAACAGGCCCGGGGCGAAGACCGCGAAGTAGACCGGATACGCGAACTCCCACAGCACCAGGGAATAGACCAGGCCGAGGGCGTAGGCGATCTGGATGTGGATCAGCCGCATCCCCTTCCAGGCCTGGACGGTCCAGCTGGCGAGGAAGATCGCGACGATCGCCCAGAAGGACACGAAGGACATCGCCGCGTTGAACTGGGGTCCCAGGAACGCGATGCGCTTGAAGAGATCCCCCTCGAGGGCTCCGGAGAGCAGGCCGCTGAGCACGGCGCAGGTCAGGAAGGCGCCGATTCCGGCCGCGACCCCGGGGATCGGGCGCCCGTCCGCAGACCCCTCGGCGGGGCCCTGTTCGGGCCCGGGGTCCGCCTCCTCGGGGCTCGCCGGCAGCCCGCGGACCGCCTCGTCGGCGTTCCCGGTGAACAGGAACAGGGTCCCCAGCAGCGCGTTGCCCAGGAGCAGGCCCCACAGCATCACGTCGTGCCCGACCGAGGGCAGGAACAGGAACTCGCTGGCCACGACCCCGCTGCACGCCCCGAGGGTGTTCCAGGCGTACAGCTTGGCGGGGAAGCGCGCATCGCCGCGGAACACGTGGCAGAGCAGCGGGAAGGTCACGCCCATGAAGAAGCACGGGACGAACACGCAGACCGTCCCGATCAGGATCTTCGACAGCTGGTAGGCGGGGGTCTGGGAGAAGACCTCCCCGTCGGGTCGGTAGGGGAAGGCCCCCCACAGGGAGTCCGGGATCCAGCGGGCGAGGAACGTCAACAACACCGCCAGGGTGACCAGCAGCTCGACCAGGCCGTACAGCCGCAGCCGGTCCCGGAGCCCGCTGACCTTGGCCAGCCCCTCGACCAACCGGCGGCTGGCCAGGGCGCCGATGCCCAAGCCGGCGATGAAGTTGCAGAGCACCAACGCGAAGGTCAGGTTCGTCGACCCGAAGCGATCCACGTAGATCCGGAACCACGCGACCTGATAACCGAGGCTGAGGAACCCGGAGAGCGCGTAGAAGGCGAAGACGCGGTGCATGGGGGAGCGGCGGGTGCTCTGGG
>CAAKHF010000021.1:18730-52598 GCA_901007745.1 Hippocampus kuda
GGGGCCGGGGGATGCAGCGGAGGCCGCCCGGGGGGACGGACGGGCCGCTATCTTGCCCGCCTCCGAACCCGAAACGACTCCGCTTTTCGCCAGTTCCAGCCCCCGCGGGCAGCCCCTCCCGGGCCCGGCGGCCCCGATCCTCGGTTTCTACCAAGATCCCGGCGCCCGGCTGCGTCTAGGGGGTAGCCGTCCTCCGACCCGAGGGAGAGGAATCCATGCGCCGTCTCACACCCTTGCTGCTCGTCCTCAGCGCCTGCATGTCGCCGGCCTCCATCACCGATTCCGGGGGCCTGCCGACCCGGGAGCCCGAGGTCCTGGAGCTTCCCAGCGTGTTCCTGCTGCCCGGGCGGGTCCTCGTGGGGAACCGCGAGGTCCCGGCCCAGCGCGCCTTCGTGTTCGCCCAGGACAACGCGAACGAACGCTTCCAGGGGGTGGTCCACGTGGACGAAGAGATCGACCTGCTGCGGACGGACGTGCGCATCGAGTTGGCGCCCCTACCCGGTGAAACGGGGCGCACGATCCACCCGATCAGCGGTGGCTCCTCGAATCCGACGCGCCTGACCCTGGCCCTGACGCGGCGCGAGGCCCAGCGCTTCGCCGCCGCCTTCGCGGTCCCGCTGCAAGAGCGGGTCCACCCCGGCCACGTCCTGGAGGGCCACTTCGAGGTCCCCGCGCCCGTCGCCCCCGGACCGGAGGAGGTGCCGGCGCGCTTCGTGCTGCGCAACGTCGGCGAGGCCCCGATCGCCGTCCTCCTCGGGGGCCGCTACCGGAACGCGAGCGGCCGCGACAACCGCTTCGCCTTCACGGTCCGGCTCGACGGCGAGGTCCTGCCGGATCGGGCCGAGCATCCCTACGACTTCGGAGGCCTGGCGAGCTACCACACCCTCGCGCCCGGGGCCGAGCACGCCCTCGAGGTCGATCTGGCCGACTGGTGCGCGTTCTCGGAGCCGGGGACCTACCGCATCGATGCGACCTATGAGCTCGAGCTGCGCGGGACGCCCCTGCGGCGGGACGCGGAGCTGTTCGAGCTCCGCGCCCACGAGCGCTGGGACGACCAGCTCCGGACCCAGCTCACCGTGCGCGTCGGCGAGTGAGGCCCGGGGCTATGGATCAGTGCCCCAGCACGTTGTCCAGGCCGTTGGACAGCGCGAAGGGTGACACGCCTCCGACGTGCACCCCCTGCAGGTAGACCGCCAGGCCGCACAGGGTCGCGTCGTTCGGCACCGGCAGGGACCAGGCCGCGGTCGGGCCCGGTTGGGCCGGCAGGGCGAACAGCTCACCGGCGGGATCGGCGATGTTGACCAGCAGGGTCTGGCCCCCGGAGAGGGGCAGAGTGAAGCTCGAGAGGTAGCCGACCACGGCGCCGAGGGCGTGCCCGGTGGTGCCGCCGAGGTCCAGGGACAACTGCTGGCTCTGGCCGATCACCGGCGGCCCCCCGGCGGTCAGGCTGTTCGGGTTCGTGCCCCCGGGGCGGCTGGTGACGGTGGCCGGGCTCCAGTCGAAGGCGTAGACCGAGCCGTTCCCGCCGTCGCGGATCGCCCCGGCGAAGATTTGGGAGCCCTGCACCGCGGTCGCGTACCCGAAGCCGTCCCCGGCGACGGAGTCGGCGCCCTGGAAGTCCGCCACCTCCTGCCAGGTCCCGCCCGCGTCCCGCTCGAACAGCAGCACGTGTCCGCTGCCGGTCCCGGTGGCGGAGTGCCCCCCGAGGGTCACCAGGTCGCCGTCGAGGCTGATGATGATGCCCGCCTCGTCATCGGCGGCGAGGGATGCGCTGCCGAGGATCGCGACCTCGTTCCAGAGGCTCCCGTCGTACTCGAAGACGTAGCCGCCGCCCGCGCGGTTCGCGGGGGAATCCTTGAAGGGGGCGCCGAAGGCCACACGGTTCCCCGACAGGGAACAGGTCACCCCGAAGAAGTCATTCGGCATCCCGTCGCTGGCCAACAGGATCTGCGTCTGGACCCAGGTCGAGCCCTGCAGCTCCCAGGCGTAGCCGGCGCCGGACTTGAACCCGTTGTCGTCGCGGCCGCCGCCCCCGAGCAGGATGAAGTCCCCCTCCACGTCGACCGCCTCGCCGACCAGGTCACCGGGCAGCCCGGTGGGGTTCTCGAGCCGTTGCTGTTCGACGAAGACGCCGCCGATCTCCTCGTAGACCCAGGCGTAGCCCGGGCCGGTGCCGAAGGTGTTGAACTGCACCTCCTGACAGGCCCCGATCACCAGGCGCGTGCCGTCGATCGCCACGCCGGTGCCGAACAGGTCGCCGACGGCCCCGTCGCTGGGTTGGATCTTCGTCGTCTCGTTCCAGGCCGAGCCGTCGTACTCGAACAGGTACACCGAGCCGGAGTCGAACCCCAGGTCGTCGTCGTGGATCGCACTGACGAAGATCTGGTCGCCCTGGAGCTCGACCCAGCCGCCGAAGCGGTCGAAGTTCGCAGGATCCCCGGGGGTCAGCTTGGCGGTCTCGACCCACACGCCTCCCTGCTGTTCGAACACGAACGCCGCGCCGCGCTCCATGCCACCTTCGGAGTCCTCGGGAGCACCGACCACCAGGCGGGTTCCGTCCACGGCGATCGCGCGCCCGAACAAGTCCCCGGAGGCCCCGTCGGAGGCGACAAAGTTGTCTGACTCGCACTGGGCCGAGAGCAGCGCCCCCGGAGCGGCGGTGACCAGGGCGACTAGGAGTGCGGCGCTGCGCGCGCCTTCGAAAAACCTGGGGGTTTGAACCATCGGAAAGGGGGGGGTGAAGTGATGGGGGGAGAACCGATCCTGGAGTGTACGAACTGTGGGCGAACGCACCTGAATTATCCCCTCCCGTCCCCCCGTGCCGCCGCGTTTCAAATCCGGGAACCGCCAGCTCCGATGGGCGGCCAACGGGGCCGGGTTTCGGGTTATCTTCAGGCATGCGCACCGTGGACACGAGGTTCGCTCGCCGGTTCGGCTTGTCCGGGTTCCGGGGATCCGGGTCGCTCGCTTGGCGCTCCCCCTGGGCCATCCTGCTGGTCGCGGGCTTCCTCGCGCCCTCCGCCGCCCGGGCGCAGGGGAGCGCCGGGGCCCTGGAGGGGGAGCGGACCTCCGGCTTCCGCTTCGAGCTGGTCAGCGCGGAGGCCGGGCTGGGTGACGCATTCGTCAACAGCAACAACCACACCGGGGGCCTGGCCTGGCCCGACTACAACGGGGACCTCCTGCCGGACCTCCTGGTGGCCAACGGCGGGGGCGAGCCGCACCTGTTGTTCCGCAACGAGGGCGACGGGACCTTCACCGACGTCTCGCACCTGATCCCCAAACCGGACCTCGAGTTGGAGAGCGCCGCGGCCAAGTACGCGGACATCGACAACGACGGGGACGACGACCTGTTCTTCCCGGTCGACAACCCGACCTTCGTGGTCGTCAGCCAACCGGTCAACCCCCCCCGAGGGCGGACCGAACCTGCTGTACCGCAACGACGGACCGGCCGGCTTCACCGAGATCGGTGCCAGCTCCGGCGTCGTCCATCCCCTCGGGCGGCGTTCGATCTGCGCGGGGTTCGCGGACTGGGACCGGGACGGTTGGGTGGACCTCTTCATCGGCAGTTGGCGGATGTACGGGCTCCCCCTCGGCGTGCACGATGACTTCGACCGTTTGCTGCGCAACGGGGGGGACGGCTCGTTCCTCGACGTGACCGCCACCTACGGGGTCGACGGCTATGGCCTCGACGCGCTGACGTGCCTGTGGTTCGACGCCGACCGGGACCGTTGGCCGGACCTGTACGTCGGGAACGTGGCCCATACGAGTTCGCCGCCGCTCTTCGTGCCCCTCGATGTGTTCTATCGGTCCCAGGCCGGAACCGCCTTCGTGGACGCGGTCCCGGACAGCCCGGGGCTCGGGGACGACTCCTGGGCCGCGATGGGCCTGGACGTGGGCGACGTGGACAACGATGGGGACTGGGACCTCTACGTGACCGACAACGACGAGTACCCGCCGGCACCCTTCGGCAACGCCCTGTACCTCGGAAGCCCCTCGGGAGACCTGACCGACAACGTGGCCGACCTGGCCGGGGTGCAGGCGACGGACTCCTGGCCCTGCAACTTCTTCGACGTCGACCTGGACGGCTGGACCGACCTGTGGGTCGGGACCTCGGTCGTCACCGAGCCCGACCGCCTGTACTGGAACCGACGGGACGGGACCTTCCTGGAGTTCACCGATACCGGCCTGGAGGGGTCCTGGTGCCGCGGGGGATCGATCGCGGACTACGATGGGGACGGGGACGTCGACGTCGCGGTCTGGGGCTACGCCCAGGGGGTGCGCCTGTTCCGGAATCACTCCGTTCGCCGGGGCGGATTCCTGGAGCTGAAGCTGCACGGGAGCGCCTCGAACCGGGGGGCCATCGGGGCCGTGGTCGAACTGGACGACGGTCGCACCCGACAGATCCGGCGCGTCAGCGGCGGCGACAGCGCCCACTCCCAACAGAGCGCGATCCTGCACTTCGGGACCGGCCCGGCCACGACGGTGGACCTGGTCGTGCAATGGCCGAGCGGGGACACCGACACCTTCGACGACGTGCCCGTGGGGAACGCCGGCGGATCGGGCGGCCTGATCCAGATCGACGAGGACCTGGGGATCCTGGGCGAGTCCGTGGTCGACGAGGGGTCGTGGTACGACCCGGTCGGTGGGCTGCTGGAGGTCCGCCTCCGCAGCAACTACGGGGGCCGCACCGCCCTCTGCGTCGAGGGCCTGGGCCCCCTCCGGTTCGATGCCGCCGCGGGCCTCCACCGGGGGCTGTTCCAGCGGGGCCGCGCGGTGGCCGGGTTCGAGCTGACCGTCCGCGCGCGCCGTGGCGGGGTGTGGCGGATCCTCCCGGGGGTGCCCGGAGAGCCCCGGCCGGGGCTGTCCGAGCGGGCTTCCTCGGGGGTCCTGGCGAAAAAGGGCTGATTGCTGGCCAAGGCGGGCGAGGGCCTTCGTTCCTCGAAGCGGAGACCGCTTCCGGGCCCCTTGCCCCCCGGGGGGCGCCGGACCCCTGCCCCCCATGATCCAGTACAACGCACGCTTCGCTCGCATTGCGCCCCTCGAGCTCCCCGGCCATGATGGCTGGGAGATGCCGCGAGAGGAACCCATCGAGACCTCCGACGAGGAGCCTCCCAGCCCACCGGTCGAGATTACCCGCCTGCTGCACCGAATGGCCGCCGGGGACACCGACGCCCGCAACCAGGTCTGGGAGGAGCTGAAGGACCAGCTCGCCCAGCGTGCACAGAGCGCCGCGCGGATGGGCAAGGGCGCCAGTCACCTGCAGCCGACGGAGCTGATCAGCCTGGCGTTCATGCGGATCGACAAGTTGAAGGGCAAGGAGTGGAACGACCGCCTGCACTTCATCTCGGTCGCGGCCCTGGCGATGCGTTCTGCGATCATGGATCACCTGCGCGGACGCCTGAGTGGTCCTGTCACCGAAAACTTCGAGAGCCAGCTGAACCTGATCGCCGCCCGCGTGGACGGGGACTTGCTGGGCTTCTACGAAGAGCTCGAGGCCTTTGCGCAGATCGACCCGTTGCTGTCCCACGCCGTCGAGCTGAAGGCGCTCGGGTACAGCACGGCCGAGATCGCGCCGATCGTCGACATGACGAGGCGAACATTGGAGCGCAAGTTGGAGCGCGCCAAGGCCTACCTCTACGAACGTTTGCTTTGCAGAAAGAAGACTGGAAACGGTTAGAAGCCCTTCTCGAAGAGCTTGCGGACGTCGAGCACGAGGAGGACCTCGACCGGATCCTGCACGAGCGCTGTGGGGACGACCCAGCCTTCGAGGCCCGGGTGCGTCGGATCCGCGGTGCGATGCGGTCCTGCCCGGACGAGTTCCTGGCCGACGCCGCCGAACCGATCCGGCCGGACGTCACGGCCCTCGATTGGATCGAGAGTCAGGGACGCCTGCGGCGCGGCGAGGTCGTCGGGTCCTACATGGTCATCAACAAGCTCGGCGAGGGCGGCGGGGGCATGGTCTACCTCGCGGTGGACGCCGAGCTGGGCCGCGACGTGGCCCTGAAGGTCTCGCACGTGGAGTCCTTCCGGTCCTCCGGCGTGACCGCCGAGGAGGCGGTGCAGCGGCTGACCCGGGAAGCGAAGAACGCGGCGGTCCTGAACCACCCGGGGATCGCGCAGATCTACGAGGCCAAACGGCGGGGCGATCTGTTCTGGATCGCGATGGAGTACGTCCCCGGTCACGACCTCGCGAAGGAGATCCAGCTCCAAGCCGGGGCCGGAGAGACGGAACGCGACGCGCCGATCCTGCCGACCCTCGCCGATGCGGAGTTCGTGGCCGCGCGCGTCGAGCTCGTCCGCGACGTCGCCCGGGCCCTGCACGCGGCTCACACCCGGGGCTTGGTCCACCGGGACGTCACGGTCTCGAACGTGGTGCTGACCCCCGAGGGTCGGCCCGTGCTGGTGGACTTCGGCCTCGCCCGGATCGAGGGCGACGCGGACGTGACCCGGAGCCGGTGCGTGGCGGGCAGCATCCACGCGATGAGCCCGGAACAGGCGCGCGCCGAGAAGGACCTGGATGCGCGGACGGACGTCTACTCCCTGGGGATCGTCCTGTTCCGGCTGTTGACCGGAGAGGCTCCGCACAACGCCGAAGACCTCGCCGGGCTCCTGAAGCTCTTCGAGTCGAAGCCGCTGCCGCTCCTGCGCACCCGCAGGCGAGAATTGCCCCCCGACCTGGAGGCGGTGTGCGCCCGGGCCCTCGAGTTCGACCGGCGGGAGCGGTACCAGACCGCGCAGGAGTTCGCCGAGGACCTCGAACGGGTCCTCCACCTGCGGCCGGTCGTCGCCGCCAACTGGACGCCGCTGTACCGCTCGCAGCGCTGGTGCCAACGGAACCGGGGCCCCCTCGCCCTGGCGACGGCGTTGGTGGCCCTGTTCATCGCGGCCCTTTGGTACACCCGCGACACCAGCCTGGCCGGCGGCCGCGAGCAACAGGTCGCCGGGCGCCTCGAGGTCCTGCGCGAGGGCTTCGAGGCCTTGCCCGTGGCGCCCCCGGCCCCGGCCCTGCGGCGCGTCGCCGACCAGTTGGCGGGCCTGGACCGCCAGGCCGCCGGCCCCGAGACCCTGGAGGGGATCCGCACCCTGGAGGAGGAGCTCCAGGGGGTCGCCGCACAGCGCTTCCGGGAACGGGACGCCGAGATCGTGCTGGCCCTGGGCACGGGAACCGGCCCGATCGACGAGCGCACCCTGCTCGAGGCCCAGGTCGCCCGGGACGCCCTCGGACAGCTCCTGCCAAAGGGCTCGGGCCTGCTCGCGGCGGCGACGGCGGTGTTCCCGACCCTCGACGTGACGGCCAGCGCGCCGGACTGCGAGGTACGGGTCTACGCGGCCGACCTGGTCTCCGGTGGTTACCGACCGGAGCCGGTCCTCACGCAGGCCGCGCCGGTCCGCGGCTTTCGCTGCGCGCCGGGGTTCTACCGGATCGTGGTCGAGCGCCCCGGGGTCGGCAGCGCGGAGTTCAGCCGCTGGCTCGGCCAGTGGGGCAAGGCCTACGCGTTGTCCGACGTCGTCGTGCGCCCGCGCTCGGTGGCCGAACGGGACATGGCCTACGTCCCGGCGGGGGAGCAGGAGCTCCTGGTCCCCCTGCACGACGCGAGCCTGAGGTTCGCCCCGCGGACCTTCGCCCACCCGGACTTCCTGATCGATCGCTACGAGGTCAGCAATGGCGAGTACGCCGAGTTCCTGGCCGAGCTCGAGCGGCGGGATCCGGCCGGCGAGCTCGCGCTGAGCCACACGCCCTGGGGCTGGGACCCCCGGCCCGAGGAGGTCGCGTGGTCGGAGCGGCCGGTCACCGGGGTCGCCTGGCGCCAGGCCCAGGCCTACGCCGAGTGGGTCGGGAAGCGCCTGCCCACCGAGCTGGAGTGGGCCGCGGCCGCCTTCGGGGCCGAGCGCCGGTCCCACCCCTGGGGCGAGACGGACGCTCCGCTGGCGGAGGTGCTCGGGGCCCACGCGGGCACCTGCTCGCGGACCACGCACGGTCACGACGCGGACTGCTATCGGAGCGGCACCGTGCCCGTGCGCGCCCTCACCGGTGACCGGACGCCCGGACCCGAGCCGATCCTGCACCTCGCGGGGAACGCGGCGGAATGGACCGAGTCCGTGGCCCTCGGACAACTCGACGGACGCCTGTATCCGGTCGAGACCCAGCGCCGTATCAAGGGCTGGCATTGGGCCCAGTCCGTCCGCTGGCCCCTGATCTCCCATGACCGCGAGCAAGCCGAGGCCCCCCCGGCCGAGTACACGATCGGCTTCCGCTGTGCCAAAAGCATTACCCCTGACCGCTGAGCACCTGCCATGAGCAACGAGACCAAAGGACTCCTGCGCTTCGACCTCGGAATCCACAGCGACCCGCGCGTGTTGACGCCACCGGCCAAGGCGATGGAGTCCTCGATGCAGTTCAAGCAGGCCTTCTGGGGTGTGGTCGGCGAGTTCGTCGATCTCAACGTGCTGGCCCGACACGGCCGGGACGGAGAGGTGTTCGAGCTGGACGGCGTCGATCCGAACGAGTTCCCGGTCCTGGGTGACGACCTGCACCTGCGGATCGTGGAGGCCTGCCAGGGCATGCTGAACGACAACCGCCGGAACGACGCCGAGGCGATCGGCGTCGCCAGCGACTCCTCCCCGATCATCTGCGTTCCCGACCTGAACGGGAGCTGGATCCGCACCGGCACCCTCCAGATGACCCGGGGAGACCGGGTCTGGAGCCTCGACAGAGTGGTCGATCGGTTCCGCGACATCCTGAACGTGGCCCCGGATGAAGACGGGGGAGGCGCCTTCGACGAGCTGCGGGGGCTGCCGGTGGTGATCCTGTACTCCTTCCGCTTCCAACCGCGGTAGGTCGGGCTCGGGTCCCCGACTAGGATAGAGGCTCCCCCTGCGCCCGCCCCGCGGGCACCCGACCCGCGACCGAACAGGAGTGCCTCGTCCTGTGACCACGATCCCGACGACGATCTCGACCACGGCCCCGGTGGCGTCCTCTGGAGGCCTCCGGTGGACCCTGTTGCCGCTCCTCGCGGTGCTCCCCGGGATGATCTCCTGCGGCGGCTCCTCCGGGGGCTCGAGCGCCGGGCCGGCGAACCTGGTCTATGAACCGGACCGGTTTCCGGCCACCGAGCCCGAGGTGGACACCTACACCTTCGAGCTGGGCGCGCCGATCGCTGCCCTGGCACCCTCCTGGGACGGTTCGGTGGACAGCTTCGCGCTCGACCCGCCCTTCGCCGAGCCCAGCGGCACCCTGGGCTACGGCACGGTCGATCCCCAGGACGGGGACATCCTGCCGGTCGACCCCCTGCCCCTGGCCTTCGCACCGCCGGAGTTCCCGGGGACGACCACCGACAACGAGCGCGCGACGGTGTTCCTGCCCGAAGGAACGCCGCCCCTCGGGGGTTGGCCCTGGGTCGTCGCGACCACGATGGGGGGCTTCAAGGTGGCATCGCCCATGGACCTGCTCGTTCCGGTGCCGGTCACCGACGACATCTCCTGGATCCTGCACGCCCTCGTGAACCAGGGGTTCGCGGTGATCACCACCGGGTTCGAGCCGTCGGGCTCCACGACCCGCGGCGTCTGGACGGCCCCGGAGGATCCCGCGGGGCATTGGGGGTCCGCGGACCCCTACACGTACCAGGAGAAGCTCGCGCGCTGGTTGATTCAGCGCATCGTCTCCGATTGGTCCGTGACCTATGGCTTGAACCCCGCCCGGGGCGGTTGCATCGGCTCGAGCGCGGGGGGCGTGGTCTGGTTCGCCAGCGCGATGGGGCCGGACCGGGCGAACCCGAGCGGCGGGACCCAGGACCAGGCCTCGACGGCCCTGCGCTTCGTGATCGCCCTGCGGGTGAACGCCTGGCCCCTGGCCTTCCTGAGCACCACGCCCAACGGAGCCGGGCACTACGTGCACGGGACGCTCGGTTTCCCCAACCCTGCCACGACCCTGGGGGACGCGGACCAGGGGAACGTGCAGTCCGCCTCCACGGCCTTCTTCCTGCGCCAGCCGGGTGCCCTGGCCGCCACGACGCCCCTGTTCATGGCGCACGACTCGCCGATGGCGACCCTGGACTTCTCCCTGACCCCCGCGGGCCTGCCGGCGCTCATCGACGCGTTGGATCCGGCGACGGCGATCCACGCCGGTTGGGGCGGGGGCATCCTGGCGACGATGCTGCGGCAGCTCGACGCGGAGACCGGCACGAGCCTCCACGCGGACCGTTCCGAGTGGTGGGTCGGCAACGGTCATGAGAGCGACCTGCCCCAGCCCCAGGCGGGCTACGTGACCGGGACCTTCGGCGGCAGCGCCCTGAAGAGCCTCCGGGTCCGCGATGCGATCGTCGACTTCGCCCTGCGGCAGGGCGACCTGCCGGTCCCGACCGAGGGGGGTCTGACCCTCGACGGGGCGACCGGCATCCTGTCCGGGACGCCCTATGCGGTCCAGGAGCTGACCACCCATACGATCACCGGGACCGGGGATCAGGGCACGGTCAGCAAGACGATCCGGGTGCGCGTGGTGTCCACCGCGGCGGGCGGCTCCGGTCGCTGACCGCCGCGGACCGGTCCCGGCTCACCCGTCCAGGAAGGCCGCCGCGATGCGCTCGGCGAGGATCTCCGTGCCCGGGCGCTCGAAATGGCACACGTCGAAATAGAGCGTCTGGTCCACCCCCGCGAACACGTCCGACGCGTCGACGAACTCGATCCCCCCCGCCCGTAGGCGAGCGCCGGCCGCGCGCAGGAGGGGATAGCCCTCCCGCACGCCGGCGATCACCGCGGGCTGCGCGTCGGCGAAGCCCTCCTCGGCCGCGGTCAGGGGCTTCGAGCCGCGGTCCAGGAGGGTGGGTTGCAGCACGTGCAGGTAGCGGATCCCGCGGGCGCTGCAGATCGCCGCCAGGGTGCGCGAGCACTGCTGCCAGGTCTGAACACACTGGGCCAGGGCTCCGCCGGGGTCGAAGGAGGGACCCCGGGCGTCCACCGCCCCGGGCTGGTTCGCGAGGGCGTCGGCGTAGTCGTCGTACGCGGCGTTCCATTCCGCCTGCAGGCCCCGGAGCCGCCGGAGGGACAGCAGGCCGAGCACGGCGCTGCGCTGGAGGCCCCGCGCGAGGGTCCGCTCGACGAAGGCGTCGGCGTGCTGTCGGAGCTGCACCATGCGCGCCCCCGCCACGAGGGCCGGTTCACTGCCCTGGGGTCCGCCGGTCAGGTGGGCCCAATGATGGAACGAAGGGAACCCCGGGTGGGCCCCGTAGTCGGTGTTCAACATCCCCAGGGCCACCTCGTTGAACCCGTCCAGGTTGATCACCCAGTCCGGTTCGAGGCCCAGGGCCAGGAGCCAGGTGACCAGGTTGGTCTGTTGGGGTTGCTTGAAGGCCTGCCGGGCGTGGTTGAGGAACACGAGGCGCCTCCCTGGGAGCGCACCGGCCTGCACCAGGAGCTCCTCGAGGCGTGCGATGCCGCCGTTGACCGTGTCCCCGAAGGTGTGGGCCACCGAGCCGCCGACGATCAGGATCACGTAGGGCGCTTGACGGGCTTCGAACTCCGCCCCCGCGTCCGAGCGCGTGAACTCCAGTTGGGCCTGCAGGAGCGCGCGTCCATCCCCGGTGTCGTAGCCGTGGAAGGGGTGCAACAGGGAGAACATGTCCGTGTCCAGGCCGGCGGTGCCTGCGGGCCGCGGCCGTGCGGCGGTCATCGAGGCGGCGATGCGGCGCAGCTCGCCAGCCACCGCGCTGCTGTCATACGCTTCACCGTCCAGGGCCCGTCGAGCGCGCAGGCCCCCCTCGAACACCAGCGCCGCCAGCACACAGGACAGGCAGGCCACGCCGAGCTGGATCCAGCGGAGTCTGCGCGGGAGGAGAGCCACCCCCGCAGCCTAGCAGAAGCGTCCGTCCGTCAGTCGGACGCCAGCGGCCCGACCAACTCGGCGAAGCGCCCGGGGTCGTGGAGCAGGGCCTGCTTGGTGCGGCGGGGCAGGGTCTTGATCGTCCGCTCGACCCGCAGGGCCTCACCCCGCGTGCCGACGGTCCGTTGGAACACCAGCTCCAGGGGCCCGCGCCCGCGCAGGTACTTGGCACCCCGTCCGGCGCAGTGCTCCTCGAACCGCCGGGCGACGTCCACGGTCACGCCGGTGTACAGCGAGCCGTCGCGGCAGCGCACCAGATAGACGGACCAGGGCGAGGGGGTGGACACGGGCCGCAGGGGTCGGGCGGTGGATCGGGTGGGGGCGGCGGAATCCCGGAAGGTCCGACATACCCGCCGGTGCGCTGCGCAGAGGAGACCGGTCGAGACCCGGATCCATGACCCGCAGGGCAGTACACACCGACGGTTCAGAGGTGCACTGCATTCCCGGACCGGAGGGTCTGGAGATGGTGTGCGTTCGCTCGGTCTCCCACAACTTCCCGGTGCACTTTCACGACTCCTTCGTGTTGGAGCGGGTCACCCACGGCCGTGACCGCTGTCGGAGCACCGGGTACGCGGCCGCCCGGGGCCAGGTCTTCGTCCACGGACCCCGGGCACCCCATTCGGGGGGCGCGGACCCGGGGCAGCGGCTGAGTTATCAGGCCTGCTACCCCTCCCCCGAGCGGGTCGCCGAGGCCCTCGGGGTCGCGGTCATCGAGCTGCCGCACCTGGGCACCCTCGTGCTCGACTCGCCGCCCCTGGAACGGGCGTTGGTGCGCCTCTTGGGCGTCCTGGCGGGGGATTCGCGAGAGCACGTCGCCCGGGGTGCGTTGCGTGAGGTGATGTTGCGCGTGTTCGAGCGCAGCGCGGCCGAGGCCGCTCTGCCGGAGGGTCGGCCGGTCACCCTCACGCGCCGCATCCGCTCGGCCCGGGACCACGTGACCACGCACCTGGCCCGGAACGTTTCGACGGCCGAGCTCGCGGAGGTCAGCGGCCTCAGCCGCTACCACCTGATCCGCGAATTCAAGCGCTGCCTGGGTCTCACGCCCCGCCAGTTCCTGATCAGCCAGCGGGTCGCGGCGGCGCGGCGGCAGTTGCTACGGGGGGTGCCCATCGCCGAGGTCGCCCAGGCGACGGGCTTCGCGGACCAGAGCCACCTGACCCGCTGTTTCAAGCGCATCACGGCCCTCAGCCCCGGGCAGGTGCGCTCCGCGCGGAGCCGCGGCGGGGCCGGGAACCGCAATTCTGTTCAAGAGCGGAACCTGGACGGGGCCTAGGTTGCTGCCCGAGCCCGGCGCGCGTCGGGTCTCCGCACTCCTGTCAGAACATCCCCGATGCTCCTCGCTCCCGCCGTCCTCCTGGCCCTCGCGCCCCACGCCTTCGACCTTCCCGCCCGGCAGGATGCCGACGGGTACGCGGCGCTCTACGCGGAGGGGCAGCTCGCCTTTCCCGGCTGGGCGGGCACCTGGCGCTTCCCGGGCTACGGCTACGTGGTCCGCTTCGAGTCGACTGGCGTCCGCGTGTTCTGCGAGACCTCCGCGGGGTCCTACGAGATCGACGAGGAGGACTTCCTCGAGCGGGAGTCCCTGTTCGTCCAACCGGAGGAGGAGGGGGTGCGGCGGCACTTGGCCTTCGATCCCCACGAGACGCCCTACCTGTTGGAGCGGCTCGAGGCGCTGCCGGACGAGTGCCTCGCCGAGACCGACTGGACCCCGACGCGCCTGTTCGACGTCTTCGCGGCGACGATGGGGGACTACTACGCCTTCTTCGAGCAGCGCGGGTACGACTGGGAGGCCCGCGTCGCCGCAGCCCGTGAGGGGGTCCACGACGGGATGTCGGAGCGGGAGCTCTTCGGTGCGATGCGCGCGACCCTGCGCGGATTGGACGACGGACACGTGAGCCTGACGGCCGAGGTCGACGGGGACGAGCTGGAGTCCGACGCCCCCGGCCTCCGCCTGGCCGAGCGTGTCGAACGGGAGCTCGCCGCGGAAGGCGCCGAGCCCGTCTCGGAAGACGCGGTCGAGCGCCGCGTGCGGGAGGTGTTGCGCGCGGCTCGGCGCGGACTGACCGACCGGCTGCTCGGCGGGCGCGCGGAGAGCGAGGGCCGACAGTTCCTGTGGGGTCGCGTCGTGGACGAGGTCGGCTACCTGGCCGCGTTCGGGATGGGCCTCGGCGGCGGGCTCTCGTTGCCCGAGCAGGTCTCGGCGGTGCACGCCACCCTGGACCGCGCGCTCACCGACCTGGCGGGCTGCGAGGCCATGATCCTCGACTTCAGCCTCAACGGAGGGGGGATGGACGCCTTCAGCCACGCCCTGGCGGCCCACTTTACGGACGAACGCCGGCTCGCTTATACGAAGGGGCCCGGCTCGCATCCGGAGATCCGCCACCGGGTCTTCCTCGAGCCGTGGCCGGGGCAGCGCTTCAGCGGGTCGGTGTACCTGGTGTCCAGCGAGCTGACGGCGAGCGCGGCGGAGATCCTCCAACTGTGCCTGAAGGACCTGCCCCGGGTGACCCTGGTCGGGACCCGCGGCAGCTCGATCTTCTCCGACGTGATCCCCAAGCCCCTGCCGAACGGGTGGGAGTTGGGGCTCTCGGTGGAGGTCTACCGCGATGCCCAGGGGGTCTGCCACGAGGTCGTCGGCGTGCCCTGTGACCGCGAGGTGCCGCTCTTCGCGGGGGAGGACCTGGAGACCTCCCACGTGGAGGCCCTCGAACGGATCGTGGACCTGGCCCTCGCCGCCCTCTGAGGCCCTCCCGCGGACTGGGCTCGCCTCCGGTTGCCGCGCGGCGCTAGGCTGTTCGTTCGCACGCTCGAACCGAGGCCCGCGGGAGAGGGACCCATGGCGGAGAAGTACATCGCAGAGGATTTCGTCGGTCTGCGCAGGGAGCCGAGCACGAGCTCGAAGCCCTTCCTGACCCTGGTGTTCGGGGACGCGGTCGAGGTGCTTCCGAACGACGAGCACCCGAACTGGACCCGCGTCCGCGCCCTGACCCACTTCGACGGGACGTCGGAGGGGTGGGTGAAGGGCGAGCTGCCACTCCGGGACACGGGCGTGCTGAAGCTGTCCATGGTGGACGTGCAGCAGGGGGACGGGTTGATTCTCGAGACCCCGGAGAAGCGCATCGTGTTCATCGACGGGGGCGACAACAAGCTGTTCGCGCGCCACGCGGCTGCGCGGTTCCGGCACCGCCAGACCTCGGCCGAGGAGCGCCTGTCCGTGGACGCGCTGATCGTCACCCACGGCGACGCGGACCACTTCGACGGCCTGAACGACCTGCGTCGTTCCGAGACGCTCCCCAAGGCCAAGGCCCGCAAGCGGCTGTTCATCCATCCACAGCGGGTCTTCCACAACGGCCTGGTGAAGAGCCCCGGCCGGCGGAACGGCAAGTCCGTCCCGGATACCCAGCGCTTCGGGCGGACGGTCGAGGAGGGCGAGCGCCTCTTCGTCGTCGACCTGTTCGATGATCCGCGGACCGTCCCGCGGGAGGACCAGAGCGCGCCGTTCAAGAGCTGGTCGGACTCCCTCGACCACTGGGAGGCGGCCGGCGAGATCGAGCTCCGTCGCCTGGCCTTCGGCATGGACGAGGAGCAGGTGTTCGACTTCCTGCACGCCGAGGGCATCCAGGTCGAGCTCCAGGGTCCCTTTACCGAGACCGTCCACGACCCCGAGGCGGGGGAGGACGTCCCCGCCCTGCCGTTCATCGGCCGGCCGAAGAAGTCCGCTGTGGTGCACCTCGAACAGGGGGCCGCCGAAACGGGGCCGTCCGCCTCCCACACGATCAACGGACACTCGGTCACGTTCCGCCTGACCTACGGCAACGTGCGCTTCGCGTTCACGGGTGACCACAACAAGCCGTCCCTCGAGAAGCTCCTCGCGGAGGTGGGGGAGGAAGCCCTGGAGGCGGAGATCCTGAAGGTGCCCCACCACGGATCCCACGACTTCGACATGCGGGCGCTGAAGGCGGTCCGGCCGGTTGTGGCCCTGGTCTCCTCGGGCGACGAGGACACCTTTCACGAGCACATTCACCCGCGCGCAACCCTGCTCGCGGCCCTGGGCAAGATCATGCGCGACGACGTCGGGGTGGTCTTCTCCACCGAGCTCGCGGCCTTCTTCCACCGCCGGGACGAGTCCCATCGGCGCGACGTGCTGAAGCGGTTCTTCGCCGAGCACGACCAGGAGACCTTCACCCGCGAAGAGGTGCGCAAGCTCTTCGTCGGCCAACTCGACCCGGGCGACCCGGACGCCTTCTTCGCCTTCGAGCGCACGAACTTCGGCATCATCCACCTGCGCACCGACGGGGAGCGCGTCCTCGTGTTCACCCACAGCGGCAAGCACGGCACGAACGAGGCCTACCGCTTCACGGTCAAGCTGGAGGGCGGAGAGCGGGTCGTGGAGTTTGCCGACGAGGTCGTCACCCGCTGACCGGCCGCCCCTGGGACGCTGGCGCGGCCCCCGCTTGACAGATTCTCACTGACACGGGAAGAGCCCGGGGCCCGGGGCGTCTGTCCTGCATCCGTCCCGAACCCGCTCTTACCCGTGATCCAGCCCAGCGCACCCCGCGACGTCCTCCCGATCGGTCACAAGCCCGTCGAGCACCTGGTGGTCCTGGAAATCCCCCCCGCTCTGGAGGGGACCCAGTTCGTCATCGGGCCCCTGCGCGGCTTCCACGGGTTCGAGCTGGTGCAGCCCGACCAACACTTCCCGATCTCCTCCAAGTACGGAACCAAGGTCCACGCGCTGCCCGAGGGCAGCGAGGTTCCCGAGGACATCCAACGGGAATGGCTGGAGGGCACGCCCCGATCCGGGGTCTTCTCCGAGGTCTCCAGCATCGCCCTGCGACACCCCCTCGACGAGATCCTGACCACCTACCGGGTGAGCGCCGTCGAAGGCGGCGAGGTCCGACTCGAACGCCTCGGCGAGGTCCGCCGGGACAAGCACGGCAACGAACTGACGACCTTCCCCGGTCTCGCGCTCCTCCTCTTCATCGCCCTCCTCGGCGCCGCCGGCCTGTTCACCCTGGGGCGTGCCCGCACCGAACCCGCCGAGCGGCCCACGGACCGTTGAGCCCCCTGTCCTACCTGCTGGCCCTCGCGTTGACGATCGCCGTCGAGCTCCTGCTCGTCCTCGCCCTCGCGAGCCGCGCAAACCGCCGACAGGTCGCCGTCACCAGCGTGCCCCTGAACATGCTGACCCACCCCCTGGCCATGCTCGCCATCCTGAGCCTGGGGGCCACCGCCCTGATCGAGATCCCCGTCTTCCTCGCAGAGTGGCTGGGCTACCGCATCCTCACCGGCGAAAGCACGGCCCGCGCCTTCGTCCTGGCCCTGGTCGCCAACCTGGTGACGTCGGTGCTGGGCCTGCTCTACTGGTAGTTGCCCCGTCGGCTCCCGGACCGTCCTCGATGCAGTGCTGATTCTCGAGTCTGGGCAGCCGATGTCCCGTCTCGGCTCCTTCACAAGTGCTCTAGTGCGGGCGCCAGGCTTGCCCCAGCCCCCCTGGACTGCTCGAGGTTGGGACCTCTGGTCCGACGTTGTGTGATTCCGCAGCCTCCAACCGGGATCCTCCTGTAGTCTGGGAGTCTTCCGATGCAGGACAGAAGCGGACCTGGAGGCTCGCTTCTGGTAGCGTGAATTGCTCTACTGCTCTTCGTCAGCTTCATTTCAGCTCTGTTCACTTGATTCAATTCGGGATTTATTAATGGAATGCAATCTTCTCAAGAGGCTCTCCACCATTGTGCTTTCACTCGCGCTTTGCGTGGTATTATCCGATGCGCAGTCGCCTGATGATCGTCTAGGTGAAGCGATCGACTATCTAGACGCCGCGGGGGTTCCTGTGCCCGATGGGTATACGATCAGCTGGGGGGACGGAGCTGGCGGACTGGCGGCTACCTATCGGGGTGATGACAAGCGTATCGAGATTGATAAGGAGGCCATTGAGCAAAAGCTCCCCAAGGCGAACCGTCCCGCCGAAGAGCTTGGCGGTGTCCTAGTCGTAGTGCTTTATCATGAGTACAAGCATGCTGATGGCTCGTACGCGAGCGAGGACGAGACGGACCGTGTCTGTCAGGAAATCGAGCTGCAGGCGCACGTCGCAGAAAAACACTGCGAGCTGATCGAATTCATCAAGTTGTTCTATCCGGATGCGGATGTGTCGGCTTTGTGTGACTGCTATAGGTATGTGCAGAATCGAAACAATTTTGGAGACCCCTATCCGGAACCCGGTGCGCCGAGTGGGCACGCCGGTCGTGTGTTCACCGAGACGGGGTGTAGCGGATCGCCCCCCGGTGAGATTCCGGACTGCGAGGGGTGTCCAGCGGAAGACGACGACGGCGAGGAGGACTGAGCCATGAAGTTCACCTCGAAGCTGATCTTGGCCGTTTTGGGCGTTGCGGCTGCGATCGCTGCATTACGCGCTACGTCTGATTCTTCCCAAAACTCGCTGCTGTACCCGTTTCCCCAGGCGCTGCGGCACTTCTCGCCGCTCGATCTGATGGTCACGATGACCCAGGACAGCGCGAAGCACGCTGTCGTCTATGATTCCCCCTCGAAGAGCCTGCTCGTGCGGGAGAGGGAACTGGATCCGGCGACGGACCGCTTTGAGCTCGTCCGCGCCCAGGAGCTTTCGGCCGTTTACGATATCGCTCGTGCCAAGGCCCGGCTCGGTGGCGAGGAGATCTTCGTCTATGGGGTCCACAGCTTGCCGGCTGGCGGATACCGGGACGTTCTCGAGCGGTGGACGGTGCATCGGCTCCTCGGTCAGTACGAGGTGGTCCAGAACGAGGCGCCGACCCCGATCGGGATTCCCCGGGGGCCGTTCGACTACGCGGTTCAGCCCAAGGGGGGCACCCACGTACCACCCAGTGCGCGGGCGGGTGGTGGCGCGTCCGGTGGAGGTCCGCTGCCCCAAGGGGCCGTGACGCGGGAGCAGATCTACGCGGGCGGGGACTTTGGCCACTTCTCCGCCATCGAGGTCGATCCCGAGGGGCGCTTCCTGCTGGGGCTCACGCTCGAAACCCGGGAGCTCGTGCAGTTCGATTTGTTGTCGCCAACCTACGCCTGGAAGACCCTGTTCTCCCCGAGCGACATCCCGGGGCTCGGTGCGTGTCGGGGCCTGTACGGGTTGACCGATGGGACCGGACGGCGGGTCTACTTGGCCTCGAACTTGGCCGAGTACCAGCACGTGGTGTCCTCCTACGCCGCTGTGGCCTTCGTCGACGTGGACAATGACGGCATCTTCGAAGAGACGCACACGTTCAGCGATCTCGAAGAGCGAGACGCCGAGCTGGGCCTTTCGCGGAGCTGGACCGGCCTGACCAACTTCGGCTGGGACTTCGAGACCGCCTGGAAGTACTGACGGGGGTCATACTTTCTGTCCGCTAGGAGCCTGCGCCACAGATCCCCGCCCGCCCGCGGTCCTCGGCCTGGGGCGGGCGGTTTCGTAGAACGGGGGTCATGGGCCAACAGCCCGTACCGTACGGCCCCGACCGGGGGCTCCTGATTCCGCCTTCCCTGGACGGCTTGCTTTCGGAGGGGCACCCTGGTCGTTTCGTCTGCTAGACCGTCGACCAGCTCGACCTCGAGCCGTTCTACGTGAAGTCCCGCGAGCGTGGGACCGAAGGGGTCGGATCGCCTACGGGCCCCGATGCTGCTGACAGTGCTGATCTGCTTCTACAGCGTCGGACTGTTCTCCTCCTCGGAGCTTGTGGCCTTATCCGGGGCGTCCACCACCTCCGGGCAAGCTCTCGGGTTTCGTACAGGGCCACAATGCCCAATCAGCCGTGGACGAGCAGTGCTCAATCATCATCGCGGGGCGCGTGGCTCATTCCCCGATCGATGTCCACGAGTTGGTGCCAGTCACCGATAAGGGGATCGAGATCAAGGGGATAACGCCGAAGCGAGCCCTGGTAGGCGCAGGCTACAAGTCAGAAGCGGGCTTCAGACGCCTGGAGGATCTGTGTGTGGAGGCGAACCTCCGAAGCGGGTGACATCTGGCCTGCCTAGTTCTGAACGCTGAAGCGTCTGGCGACCCTGTTCGAATGGGCCTGATCGGGGCGAAGTTGGCCGCAGGAGGCCGGCTTCGTGACCTCCGCACGGTGATTACGAAAACCCAAACGCAACCAAGAGATCAAGACGGCCGCCAATCGACCGAGTCCCGGCCCACCCGGTTCTCTATCGCATGGGCTTCTAGCCAGGAATGCGCTGGGCGAGGCCCTGATTTGGGAAGGAATGCGGTGTTGTTGGGTGGCCGGACAGTCGGGTGTCGTTTGAGGAACGGGGTGGAAGGGGGGAGTGGAGAATCCGTGTAACGGCCTCTGGTTTCTCGCACCCCCATGGAGGACAGGAGTCCGTGGGAACGCGTCGCAAGTTGCGACGTGGTTGCGAGCGGAACCCGCTATTCGGGATTTGTCGCGCGACGACTGCGGACGTTCGATCCGACAGAAACGCCCGTTCGGGCAAGAGGTACAGCATGTCGCTGCTAGGAAAGAAGACCCTTGCGTTGCTCACCCTGATTGCAGGACTCGCCGCATCCGCGTTCGCGGTCCAGCAGAACGTCGATATCTACCAGTTCCGGGAGTGCGATCCCGCTCGAGGATTCAGTGGGATCCCCGGTCCCTGTCCGTCCCAGGAGTGCGAAGGGGACGAGGATTGCCCGGATCCGGGGGTCCCGGTCCTGTGGTTCGACGGCGAGTGTGTTTCGCAGCCGGTCCTCACGATCTGCATCGAGTTCGACATCGCCAAGTCGAGCGAGTACTACCGCGATTGCTTCTGCAACATCCTGACGAGCTTCTGCCAGGACAGCATGACCGGTTACTACAGCGGCCCGGCAGTGATCGTCCGGGACTGCAAGCAGGTCTGATCGTTCCGATCCCGTTCCCACGGGACGGCCCGTGCGGAGTGGGTGCCTTCCGAAGGTCGGTCCGTGTCGCCCACGGACCGGCCTCACTCGCCCGAACCATGAGGCCGCCAATGCTCTACTCGAACCCTCTCACGCATGCGCTACTCGCCGCCTGCGGATGGACGCTGCTCGCCGCCGGGAAGCCCGAACCGGCAAGCTCCGGGAATCCTCCGGCGAACGACGACACCTTTTTCCTGACCTCCATGGTGGAGCTGTCGGAGCAGGCCCTGGGCGAGCGCTTCGCCTTTCGCTTCCGTGAAGTGACCTTCGAGCCGAAGGAGAGCACCACGGATCCCGGTCGTCTGCGGGACGGGATCCTGCGGCTGGAGTTCCGGCCCGAGGGCTTCCTGCAGCAGGAGGTGATGCTCTCGACGACGGGCCGTGACGCGTACCGTCCCCTGTTCGAGGACCGGCGCGCCTTCTACGATGCACAGTCCGGTCAGCTCGCCATCCTGGGCAAGCACCTCGGGGATCCGCGCCAGAACGTGATCCTCGACTATTGGAACGCGGTCCCGTCGGCCTTCTTCTTCGCCCTGGGCTACCTGGGGCCGCGGCTGGGGCCCGACGAGGTCGGTCTGGAGGGCGTCGAGCAGACCGCCGAGGGCGAGGAGCGCCGCTACCGACGCCCCAACACGGACGACACGATCACCGTCCTGACGGCCCGCGAGGGTGGACCCGGCGTGAAGCGCATGCAGGTCCTCGGGGGCAGCGGCGAGGTCTGGGCCCAGGTCGACTTCCTGGGCCTCGGCGCCGCGCCGGCATCCGGCCCGCGGCGGCCTGCGATGGTCGTGCAGTCGGTCTGGGACGGGGAGGGCAACCTGCGGCGGACGTTCGTGCTCTCGGCCATCGAGGACCCGTGGCCGAACGATCCGATCTCCGTCGAAGCCCCGCGGGACTCGCTGGTTCGCGAGTACCGGGCGCACCGCGGGGATCGTTTCGCGCGGCACACCGATCGCCCCATGGACCTCGAAGCACTCTTGACCTGGCATGGGATGGCCCCCCGCGCCGGTGATCACGGGACCGTTGCAGAGGGATCGAGCTCGGCCACGGAGCCGGCGGACAGCTCCGGGGTCGGCCTCCGGGAAGCCGACGCGGATCGGCTGGACCAGCCCGGCTCGTGGCGGGCCTCCGCCCCTCAACTCGGCTTCCTGGCCGTCGCAGCCGGTGGGCTGCTGGCCCTCGGCTTCCGCTTCTTCCGGAGGACTTCCCGATGATTCTCACGCTCCTCACCGCCCTCACCTGCGGACTCCAGGACAACCAACACGCCGCTGCGCCCACCGCGGGCGGTGTCCACCCGCGCGTCAGCAGCGCCTTGGCCGCGGCCGGGGTCCGGCTCGACGCACACGCGGAGGCGGGCCCCCGCGCGACGCGTTTCGACCTCCCGTTGATCGTCGATGCCCGGGTGCTCCAACCGGCGGTCCCCGGGGTCGGTCTGCCGCGGTTCGAGCCGTTGCCGAGTCACTTCGCCTGGGGACACCCACAGGACGACTCCGAGCGTGCCCCGACGCCGGGGTCCGGCGATGACCTGGGCGAAGACCATTGGATCCACCGGCTCGCGCTGCGGCGGATGGAGATCGACTCCGATGCCCTGCGACTGGTGGAGGCGGCCGATGGCCGGAGCGCCTTCGGCTCGATTCAGATCAGCGGCCGGGGGGACGCCGATCCCCTCGACGCACAGCGGATCCTGTCGGCCCGCGCCGGGTGTGCCGTGGCGCCGGTCGAGCAATACCCGGTCACGCTGGAGCCTGGTCCCCAGACCCTCTCGTTCCTGTTCGACCTGCACGGCGGGGTCCACCCGGCGGGCTACCCGTTGATCCTGGAGACCGATGGCTTCCCGATCGAGTTGCTCCCGATCGAGCTGACGCTGAACGACCCGCTCGTTCGGGTGGAGGGTTCCCCGGTGGTGTTCGCTTCCGGAGCGGACGAGCCCGCGGTGGTCGTGTTGACCTCGCGCGGGGGCCCCTTCACGGAGCTCGAGCCGGCCAGGGAATCGGCCTGTGTCACCGTCGAAGAGCTCGAGCGCGGGGAAGACGTGATCGTGCTGGGCTTGCGCGAAACGGCCCAGGCGGCGGAGGTCCATGCGTGTCGCAGCGCGATCCTCTACGCCCGCGTGGCGGATGACCCCGACCCCTGGAACGTGAACCTCTCGATCGTGCACCGGACCCTGGTTCCGGGCCGCGACGGGACCCGGCCGGCCTTCGATGGGATCTTCGTCCCGGGAGAGACCGTCGAGTTCTACCGCTCCTCCGCAGGGCGCCTGCGCCTCGTCTATCCCGACCGGCTGCCCGGCTCGGCCGCCCTGCTCACCGCGGCCGGCTACCGCCGCTGCCACTCGGTCCGCGTCCCCGACGAGGGGCCGCGATTCGAGCGGACGCTCGACCTCGACGGACAGGAGGTCCACTTCGCGGGCCTGCTCGACCCGAGTCTCTCCGCGCGGTCCACGGACTGGTTCCCGTTCGTGCGGGGCGCCGGAGGCGGCTGAGGGCCCCGCCGATCCCCGCGCCAGGGCCGTTCAATAGCCCAGCTGATCCAGCTGGGCCCGACGGGCCGCGTCCAGCGTGGGAGCGTCCTCGGGCGTTCCCGGCAGGGTCGCACGCTCGGCACGGGCGGCCTCTTCGCCCAGCAGGCCGAGCAGGCGGCGTACGACCTCCCCGTGGGCGGCCGGGTCGACCTCCCGCGGCTGCCCGTCGACGTACTGGAAGAGGCGCGGGCCCCCCTTGGCGAGGTCGTTCTGCAGGTCGGCGAGCAAGGCCTCCACCGGCGCGTCCGGGGGAAGCTGTGCCAGCAGTTGCTCCAGGGGGAAGGACCGCGTTCCGACCACCCGGGACGGGTCCAGTCGGAGCCGTTCCTCGAGGAGCGGGGCGCTCGCGGGGTGGCTGAGCAGGGCGCGGATGTTGGCCTCGGAGGCCAACAGGGTGCGCGTCGTCAGCTTCCAGCGGTCCTCCCGTACGGCGAAGGCGCGAAAGACGCTGGCCGTGGCGTGGAGGACCGCCGGTTCGCGGGGCTCGCCGCGCAGCAGCGGACCGAGGGAGCGACCGTGCAGCGCGCCGGTCGGCCGCCGCGCGCCGGCGGCTTCGAGGAGCGTCGGGAACAGGTCCACGAGTTGAACCGGGTCCGCGACCCGCCGTCCCCCTTCCGCGCCACCCGGCAACCGGATCAGCAGGGGCACGTGCAGCACCTCTTCCTGGACGCTCTGGTGGGCGAAGTAGCTCCCGTCCTCCAGCATCGACTCGCCGTGGTCCGCGCTGACGAGGATCAGGGCGTCTTCGAACAGGCCGCGCTCGCGGAGGCCGTCGAACAGTCGCGTCAGGGCCGCGTCCGTCGCGGCGATCTCGCGGTCATAGGCGTCGACGAAGGGGCCGGTCGCGTAGTGCGTGGGTCGCTCTCCCTCCCCGTCGGCCGGCTCCTCCAACGGTCGGACCAGGTAGCGGGGGATGGCCCGGAAGATCGCGTTCCAGTCCTCGGCCACCGGCGCCCGGTCGATCGCCGCGGAGACCGGTTGGTCCGCGAAGTGCGTCGCGAACTCCGGCGCGGGTCGGTACGGAGCGTGCGGATCCAGGGCCTGAAGGAACAGGAACACCGGCGCGTCGCCTTCGCGACCATCGAGCCACTCCAGGCCCCGCGCGACGACCGTATGGATGCCGCCCTCGGGGTCCTCCTCCGGCAGGTGGACCGCCTGGGTGTCGTAGACCTCGAAGCCCTGGTCGAAGCCCAGCCCCGGGTCGATGTTGGGGTTGTCCACGAAGGCCGCGGTCCGGTAGCCCTCGGCGCGCAGGACCTCCGCCAGGGTCGTCCGCTCCTCGCGCAGGTACCAGGGCAACTCCCGGCGGGTGCCGTCCTCGGTCTGGATGCGATGCGCGTCCGGGTACAGCCCGGTGAACTGCGACATGTAGCTGGGGGTCGTCCACGCGGCGTTGGCCCAGCAGGCCTCGAAGACGACCGCCTCGCGACCCAGGGCGTCGAGCACGGGCGTGGTCTCGCGCGGGTACCCGTAGAGGGACATGTGTCCCGCGGCGAGGGTGTCGATGCTGACGAACACGATGCTGGGTGGAGTCCCCCCGGGCCCGAAGCCCCGTTCGCTGCCCGCAGAGTCGCCCCCTTCGCTGCCGCAGCCTGCGAGTCCCAACAGCAGGGACACCCAACCCGCCGCCCGGGGCCGCCGGCCCGTGGGCGCGGGTCGTGCCGTTCGGCGGGAGGTGGCTTGCGGGGGGTGGGTCACGGGGTCCTGCGCGCGACGGGGGGCAGCGCCCCCAGAGCTTATCCTCGCGGCCCCGGGACCGTCCCGGCGATGGCCCGGGGGTCGGGCGAGACAGACCGGGGTTTTTTGTAACGCGACGCCCTCCCCGTGCGGAACAGGCCCGTCCCGATGACCCGCCACCTCGATCAGCTCTTCCTGCGCTACCGCTCCCACGGGGACCTGGACGCCTTCTCGGCCCTGTTCGACGCCCTGGCGCCGGGTCTGCTCCGCTTGGCGGTCCGCCTGGTGGGGGATCCTCACGAGGCCGAAGACCTGGTCCAGGGGACCTTCCTGACCGCCATCCAGAAGGCCGAGGGCTTCGAGGGGGATCGACCGGTCGCACCCTGGTTGGTCGGCATCCTCGGGAACGAGGCGGCCCGTGCCCGTCGGGCCCGCGCGCGCGCACCCCGCGGTGGACTGGAACAGGAGCTCGCGGTCCAGGCCTCCCCGGCCCACGGGAGCCCGACGGCGGTGGCTTCCGAACGGGAGCTGCAGGCCCTGGTGACCGCGGCCGTGGACCGCCTTCCGGCCCGCTACCGCGCGGTCGTGGAGGGCTCGCTGCTCACGGAGCGCACGCCCGTCGGGATGGCCGCGGAGCTCGGGCGCCGCCCGGGTCTCGTGCGGGTCCAGCTCCTGCGCGGGCTGCGCATGGTGCGTGCTCTCCTGCCCCGGTCCCTGGTGCTGCCCCTGCTCGCGACCCTCGGGGAACGGGGCGCTGCCGAGACGGTCGCCCTGCGCGCGATCCGGCCGGCGGTCCTCGAGGGCGCGCGCCTCGCCGCGGGCGCCGGAACCGCGGTGACCCTGCCCCCGAGCCTGGGGTGGATCGGATTCCTGACCATGAAGAAGCTGCTGGCCGTCGCCCTCCTCGCCCTTCTCGCCTTGCCGTTCCTGCGCCCCTCCGGGGACGGGCCGGGGTCGTCCTCCGCGGAGGCGAGCAACCCGGCGACCGAGGGCTCACCTTTCGCGGTGGCGGAGGGCCCTTCCGATCCGACCGCTTCCGCCGCAGCGTCGCAACCGGCCGAGGGTGTCCAGGACGCGCCGGCGGCCCGGACTCCGCTGGCGGCTGCGGTGGTAGCGGGATCGACGCGATTGACCGGCCGCGTGCTCGGGGTCCAGGGGCGCGCGCTCGCTGCGGTGCGGGTCCGGGTGACCCCCCGTCGTGCCGGCCGCGCTCTTCCGGGAGCGGAGCAGGAGCTGTTCCCGCAACCGGTCGAAGGAGCCCTCGCGTTCCAGGCGGACGTGACTCCCTGGTTGGAAGGGGAGTCGGCCGCAGACGAGCTCCTGGTCGAGTTGGTGCATCCCCTGCACCGGGCCGAGCCCGTGCTGTTGTCCGTCGCCGAGCGGCCCGCGACCGTCACCGCGACCCTCGAGGCGCAGACCCTGGCCGGGGTGGAGCTGCGCCTGGTGGACGAGGACGGCGCGCCCCTCGTTCGCCACCACGTCGCGTTGCACCCCTTTCCCGCGTCGGCCGAGCGCCCGCACGCGGAGGCCCTCGTCCGGGGACGGTCGGACGCGGAGGGTCGTGTGCGCCTGACCGTCGCGAGCAGCGGGCGCTTCGCCCTGTTGTCGGCCGCCTGGAAGCGCCGGCCCCTGACGCGGGTCCTGGAGCTGCGCGGAGGCGAAGAGGTCCGCATGGGCGAGTTGGTCCTGCCTGTCGGCGCCACCGTGAACGGCCTGGCCCTGCGGGGCGGCGATCCGCGGGCAGCGGGCACCACGGTGCTGGCGCGCCGGGTCGGTGCGGAGGATCGCTACCGCCTGAAAGTGGGCAACCAGCTCTTGCAGCTCGACTGGATCGACGGGGGCTTCGAGCACATCCACTGCGCGGACCGGCTCCTCGAGGGGGGCCGATTCGAGCTGCGCGGCCTGGCACCGGCGGCCTATGAGGTCAGCCTGTTCGTCCCCCCCGATCAGGTCCAACCCGAGCCGGCCCGCATCGTCGCGCCCGTCGAACAGCTCGTGCTGCGCGATCGCCAAGCGCTCCTGGTGTTGTCGACCCCGCCGGGGTTTCGGGACACCACGGGGCTGTGGGTCACGGTGGAGGCGGACGAGGCCAGTCCCTACGTGATCCCCTGGCGACCCCTGCGGGAGGGGCCCCTCGAGGTCGCCCTCGAGCCGGACACCTTCGTGACCCTGCGGATCCGCGGACCGGCGGAGGGTGGCTTGCCCCTCGAGCTGGGGCTGACCGCGCCCGCCGAGGGAGAGACGCACCACGAGATGTTGGACCTGGTCGCCGGCGGCTCCGGCAGCCTGCGGTTGCGGGCCCCGGCTTGGCCGGACCTGGAGGGGGTGGAGTTCCTGGTCGAGCTGTCCGGCGCAGAGGGCCTGCGCACGTCGATGTCTCGCACGCTCCGGGGGGGCGCCCTGGACATCGACGGGTTGCCGGAGGGGCGCTGGCGTGCGGTCCTGACGCCGATCAACCCCCTGGCGGAGGCGGTGCTGTTTCCACCCCTGGAGGTCGAAGTCGGGGACGGGCAGCGCGCGGAGACCATCGTCGTCTGCGAGTCCGGCCAGGCCTTCCGCTTGCGCGTTCGGGACGAGCAGGACCGACCCCTGCGGGCCACGGTCGTGCGCCTCCTGCCCGCAGGCGACACGGCGCCGGCCCTGGTGGAGAGCCGCTTCGCCGGCACGCGCTCGATCCGGAACGACCGCGGCCTGGTTCCGGCGACCCTGGGGTGCACCTTGCTGCTGCCGGCGGGAGCTCATCGCTTGCGGTTCGAAGCGGAAGGCCGCGCGAGTCGCGTCCTCGACATCGAGGCGCGTTCCGGGGCGCCTGCGGGGGACCTGGATGTGCGCTTCGACCCTGAGCGCGAAGGCTAGCCACACGCGATCTCCGCGGACGCGGCCGGCCCGTTGCTGCCGGGAGGATCCCTCGGAATCGTGTCCCGTTGTTCCGGTGAAGAGGCGCCTTGGTACCGAGAGGTGGTTCCACCTCCTGGCCTGTTCTCTCTTCTCAGGAGTCGACGGAATGAAGATCGCGCAAAGAAGAACGTCCCTCGGTGCCCTCGGTGGCATCTGTCTGGTCACCCTCTGGGTGCAATCGAGCGGAGCCGCGCCGACGGCCGCGTCACCGCAGCTCGAAGCGTCTCCGCCGGGGGCCGCGTCGTCGGAGCTCGCCGGGGTGCTCGTACCCGCGGACGGTGCGCTCCTGTCCGGTGGACACCGGGTCGAGGAGTTCCGCGTCGAGCCGGGCACGGTCGTGTACGTGTCCTCCGACCTGGAGATCCTCGCGACCGGCCCGGTCGTGATCGCCGGAGACCTGGTCGCCCAGGACCGGACCGCGGACTCCGCTTCTGCGGACGCGGCCGCCATCGAGTTGATCTCGGAGACGATCCTGTTCGTCGAGGGGCGCATCCTCGGCGGGGCCGGGGCTTCCTTCGACGAGCGCGCGGCCACCGCGGTCGGTCGCATGCGCGGCGGCACGGGCTCGTCGATCTACCTGGAAGCGCCGTTGGTGGTGAACAACGGTTCGGTCGTGGCAGGCGCCGGTGGTGACAGCGGCCCGGGGGCCGTCGGTGGCCACGGCGGGAGCGTCTGCTCGGTCGGACACCCGACGCGGACCCACGTGGACGCGACGGCCCTCGGCATCCGCGGCGGCGCCGGTGGCGCCGGCGGGACCGGCTGGGGCACCGAGATCCTTCCCGGGATCGGAGGTAACGGGGGCGATGCCCTGCACCTGTGGGGCTCCCAAGAGGTCCAGCGCGACTCCCAGACCGCGGTGTTCCAGCTCGGCCGGTCGATCCACGCCTGGCTGGCCGGAGACCTGCTGGCCGCCGGCCCCGCCTTCGAAGCCGTGGAGGTCGACGCGGGCGTCGGCCGCGCGAGCTCGGCCCTGGCCCTGGGAGCGTGGTTGCAGGGGGATGGTGGCGACGGTGGAGACGGGGACGAGGGCGGCACGACGCTCGGCTGCACCGAGCCGAACAAGCCGGCGCGACCCCCGGCCGCCGGCGGCGGAGTCGCCGGGCGCGGTGGAAAGGGTGCCGACGGAACGGAGAGCAGTCCCCACGGCAAACGCGGGGACAAGCCCGGGAAGGCCGGGACCGCAACGGCGGCCGACGGGACCGCCGGGACGGACGCGAAGACCTGCTGCAAGCCGGAGCCCCAGTCCGGGGTCGCCGGCGGCGAGGGCGGTGACGCCGGACAGGTGCTGGGGAACAACGGCGGCGTCGGCGGCCCCGGCGGGAACGGGTACTTCGATCCGGTGAACGAGGTCTACACCGGCAATGGCGGCAACGGCGGGCCCGGGGGCGATCCCGGGGACGCGACCCGCGGCAAGGGAGGCAAGGGCGGCAAAGGAGCCGACGGCACCCCCGGTGGCGACGGCGGTGTCGGAGGCTCGATCGGCGACGATCACCGCAAGGGCACCGGCGGGATCGGCGGCGGCGGAGGCGAAGGCCTCAACCCCGGGAACCCCGGTGCGGACAACGGAGGCCAGGGCGCCCTCAACGGGGGCCAGAACGGCGATCCCGGTGCCCCCGGGGACTACTGTGAAGACGACGACTGAGCGGTCGGTGCGCCCCCGCAGATCGGGGATGCCACCATCTTGAGATCCACGGCGAGGGGGTCCGGAGCCCCGCGCGGCTCCGGGTTCCCTCGCAGTTCCTCCCGACCCTCCCCATGCATCTCGCCGACAGACTTCCCGTGGTCCTGCTGGGGGCCTGTGCCCTCGCGGGCCTGTGGTGGCTCGCCGGACCCGCCGGCCGGGTGAGCTCCGTGGCGGAGGGCGGAATCTCACCGGGGGGAGTCGCCCGGGAGGAGTCGGTTTCCCTGTCGAGACCGGGCGGGGCGACACGGCGACAGGGCTCCACGGAGGCCGAGGGAGCGCGGCCGGAGGGCGTCGATAAAACGGCCAGCACCGCGGCGACGGATCCCTCCGCGGATGGGGTGTGGTCGTTGACGGTTCGGCTCGTGGGCGACTCGCACCCATGGCGTCCGCGGCTCGCACCCGCCGAGGTGCGCGTGTGGCCGCGCGACACGCCCCTGCCCCTCGCGGCTCGGATGCAGACCTTGGCGCGGCGCGGCGAGCTCGAATTCGCCGCGGACATCGGGTCCTTCGTCGGCAACTGGGACGTGTCCTTCGGCGACATGCGCGCGGCCCTGTTCAGCGGGGGCTACCTGCTCGCCCAGGCCGACTTCGGTCTGGAGGACTTCGTCCGCGACTCGGCCGGCGTGCGCGCGTTGGTCGTCCAAATCGAGCTTCCGGCGGAGCGGCTGTTGGCCGGTCGCGTCGTGGATCCCGACGGCGCGCCCTTGGGATCCGCGGGGGTCGGCCTGGTCGCCGAGACCGAGGCCGGCTTCGGGGTGGTGCGCTCCACGGCGGTCCTGCCGGACGGCTCCTTCGTATTGCGGGTTCGCGCCGGGGACACCTTCGACGCCCTGTGGTTGGCCTGCGCCGGACACGTCCCCGAGGCGCTCGAGTTGCCGCCCTCCCCGCCGGTCTGGACGGACCTGGGAGCCCTCGAGCTCTCTTCCGGAGCGACGGTCCGGGGCGTCTTGACCGACGCCGGGGCGAGCTGGCGGCGACCGGCGGTCCGGGCCCTGGTCCGGTCCATCGATGCGCGTGTCTTCCTGCCGGGGGTCGGCGCGGTGGTCCTGTCGAAGGGCGTTCTCGCCAACGGGCAGCAGCGGGGTGAGGTCTCCGCGGACGGTCGCTTCTCGATCGGAGGGTTGGCCCGGACCGAATACGTCGTGGAGCTGCACCTGGGGGCGGCGGAGTGCGCGCTCCCCGATGCGCGCACCCCCCAGGTCGTCGTGCGGGCCGGGGATCCCGGCGGCACCACTCTGGACGCGCGGGCGACCGGCGTCCGGGTCCAGGTGCGCGACCGCGAGAGCGGCGAGGTCCTGCGGGGGGCACGGGTCGACGCGTCCCTGGAGGATTCCGGTGGGAGCTCGTTCTGCTTTGCCGACGAGCACGGGCAGGTGCTGTTCCTCGCCCCACCGGGACGCGCGCTCGAGCTGCGGGCCGGGGCGGAGGGCTACGGGGAGGACTCCCTCTCCGGCGTGCGTCTCGCCGCGGGGGAGACCCTGGCGCTGGATCTCTTCCTGGAGGCGCGCCCCGCTTCCCTCGGGACCGTGGTCTGGAGCCTCTCGGCCGGAGCTGCGCCGTACGAAGGTCCCCTCTCGCTCGCCTACTGGGTCGATCCGGAGGGCGAGGATCCCTGGCAAGTTCCGCCCGACGGCATCTGGAGCGGTGAAGCCGTGGGGGGCCGCGCGACCTGGGAGCGTGTCCCCGACGGTCGGCTGTTCCTCGCACTGCGCTTCGCCGCGGACTGGACCTACGGCCGCAGTGCGTACGTGGGTCTGCGCGAGCGCCTGCGGCTTCCCGCGGGCGAGACGGTCGAAGTGGCCCTCGAGGCCACGCGCGGCGGATTGGTGGAGGTGCGCTGCGTGGACCCGGAGGACCGACTTCAACCGGTCGAGCTCCGGATCCGTCGCACCGGCGAAGCGCCCCCCGATGCGGAGACCCACGTGTTCGTGGCCTCCGATCCCAGCAGCGCCTTCCTGCGCCGGGACGCCCGGCAACCGCACCTGGGGAACCGGGACGGGGAGCCCGGCGCCGCGTTGCTCGACGCCCTGGCCCCCGGTCGCTACGAGTTCGTGGCCCTCCGCGCCGGGAGCCCGGTGGCTTCCTCCCAGGTCGACGTCCAGGCGGGCTCGAAGCACACGGTCGTTCTGCGCGTCATGGACTGAGCCCCGGAGGACCCCCGGGGCAAGCCGTCAGATGCCCGTCAGGGTCAGGTCCTGGGCGTTCGAGAGGACCGGAGCGGGCCCTCCGAAGTGCAGGGCCTGGGTCGCGAGAAACAGCCCGCAGTAGGCCGGGTCGTTGGGGACCGTCAGGCTGAAGGTCGCCACCGGACCGGCCACCGGGCTCAGGCCCAGGAGCTCGCCGCCGGGGTCCAGGATGTTGGTCAGCACGAAGCGGCCGCCGGAGATCGGGAGGGTCGCCGGCGTGGCGAAGCCCACGACCAGGGCCAGGCTGTGCCCCGTGGCGGTCATGTCGACCGTGGCGGTGAAGGTCGCGCCGAGTTGGGGGATCGTCGCCACGTAGCTGGCGGGGTTGCTGCCGGCGTTGCGGAAGCCCAGGGAGCCGTCCGCACACAGGCTGTAGCCGCCGACGAAGGCGTTGTTCGCCCCGCCCTGGTCGGAGAGCCACATCAGGAGCGCGTTGTCCAGGCTGTCGTTGTAGACCGCCCGGGTGTTGTCCGTGTCGCCCGCGGTGTCCGAGGCGACCGTGAAGGAGCTCCAGGTGAGGCCGCAGTCCAGGGAATAGGCGCTCTCCACGACGTTGGGGCTGTCGCCCTCACTGCTGACGACCACCGTGTCGGTGCCGTTCCCGTCGAAGCGCGGGAAGCCCACGCCGCCGCTGGTGGAGACCTCGACCTCGGTCATCCAGTTGAAGCCGTCATCGTCGGAGACCGACACGAAGCTGGTGTCCCCACCGGAGCGGCTGTCGTCCCAGCCGGCGATCACGTTCGTCCCGCAGATCGTCACGGCGACCCCGTCCGCATCCGCCGTGGCCGGGTCGAAGGTGCTGACGAGGGCGTCGGTCAGGAACGAGACGCCGCCGTCGATCGACACCGAGGCCCGGATCTCTTCGTTGGACGGGTCCGTCAGCTCCTCCTCCCAGACGACCGCGACGCGATCCCCGGAGCAGGCGATGGCCGGGCTGAGGGAGAGGTCCCCGACCAATGGACCGGAGGCGTCGAGCTGGATCTCCGCGTCGAAGGTGAGGCCGCCGGTCGTCGAGCGCCGGTACCACAGGTCGTCGAGGGTGCTGCTGCCGGCCCGTACGTCGGTGAAGACCGTGTGGACCGTCAGGCCCTCGGCGCAGACGCTGAGGCCGTCGATGTCCGCCGTCCCGTTGGCGGTCGACACCGGCATCGTCGCCTGGAAGGTGACGCCCCCGTCGTGGGAGGCGGCGAGGTAGATCTCGTCGATGCCGACGTTGTCCACCAGCATCCCGATGTAGATGTGGTCCCCGGCGGGGTCTCCGCTGACGGCGAAGGCATAGTCCTCGGCGGCGAAGCTCATCCCGCCGGGCAGGCCCTTGTCGATGCGCTGCTCGGTCCAGGTGGCGCCACGGTCGGTCGATCGGGCGAAGTACACGTCGGTGTCGGTGGAACCGGGACGGTCGTCGAGCCAGACCGTGTAGATGGCGTCCCCGACGATGGCCACGTTGTGCGTCCCGTTCTGGAAGCCGGTGGATTTCTCGGCGGCGCTGACGTCGGCATCCACTTGGACCGGCGTGGACCACACCAGACCCGCCGCATCGGAGGTGGTCGCGTAGACGTGGGCCGGGGAGGTGGCATCGGCGTAGATCACGACCGACAGGTCCCCGGAGGTGGCGATGTCGGCGTTGTTCAGCCCGAAGCCCGCGGGGGTTGTCGTGTCCACCTGGACGGAGCTGCGTGCGACCTGCGCCCGGGCCGGGAGGGCGAGGCAGGGAAGCAGGCCGGCGAGAAGCGCGATGCGGAGCGGGGGAGCGGTCGTCATGGGAGGTCCTCTCGGGGAAGGGCAGGAGCAGGTCGGCCGGGGTGAGGGGGCGCGGGGCGCTGGATCGCAGCCCGCTTGCCCGCCCGCATCCGAACCGGAGGACATCCTACTCCCGCCCCGGCGACCGGGCGGCTCCCGCGCTTCTCCGGGTCCTTCCGGATCCCGACCCTGGTCCCGGGGGCCCGGGGACCGCCGTCCCCGAGCCCCCCGGACACGCCGGCTTCGGGCCGGCGGCAGCGGGGATGCCGGCCTACCAGCCGATCATGCCCGCGGTGGCGTTGGACAGCACGAAGGCTCCGCTGAGGGGCGCCAACGCCGCTTGGTACGCAAGGCTGACTCCGATCAGGTTGGGATCGGCGGGGATCGGGATCGG